>ML796693.1:79124-109503 GCA_009831015.1 Picea engelmannii | reverse complement strand
TATACTTTCAAGGTTTATGCAGGAACCAAGGGAAAGTCATTGGAATTCAGCAAAAAGGGTACTAAGATACATTCAAGGTACAAAAGACTTTGGTCTTCTCTACAAAAGGAACAAAATTTTTACACTTGTTGGATATTCAGATGCTGATTTTGCAAGTGACATTGATGATAGAACATCCACTTCAGGTTATTTAATGAATATGGGTTTAGCAGTAGTATCTTGGAACTGTAAAAAGCATACAACAATTGCAAATTCTTCAGCAGAGGCAGAGTACATATCAGCCTGGGAAGCAGCATGTGAGATTGTATGGATACGCAGAATTTTACAGGATCTTGGTGAAACTCAGAAATCACCAACTACCTTATTGATCAACAGTCAGTCAACAATAAAGATGGCTAAGAATCCAGTATTTCATTCAAAGACTAAGCATGTCGACACCAAGTACCACTTCATCAGATCGATCATCATCAAAGACATCATCAAGCCTCAGTTCTGTCCGTTTGAAGATCAAACTTCAGATATTTTTACCAAACCTCTTGGTATAATAAAGTTCACTAAGTTCAGAGATGAACTTGGTCTTTGTAAAAATGAACTTCCGGATTAAAGGGGGGATTGTTAGCCTCATAATCCTAAAGTTCTATAGTCTAAGTATTTTCTAGTATAAATGTTTTTAGAAATTAATTTATTCTAGTTTGTTAGGATAAGGACACCTAGCTTCTATGTAAAGGACACCTATCATACTCATGTGATTATGTGATTAGTTGTTCTCCTAGTTTTTAGTTTAGAGTTAAGCTATATAAACAAACTCCTTCTTCAAGTGAGGTTAAGTTGTAGATTATGAATTTCAGATTGTAATATAGCAATTCAAATATATAACAATGATGACCTGTAGGTTGTATGGGAAGGAGGACACCACACATTGTTTTCTCCTGTGGGTGCCTCTGATTCATACAGTCGCTGAAGGTTGTTCCTTCGACTGGGCCAAATTGTTGTCAGATAGTTTAACTAGCTGGATTACCGAATATCGGATGCAGAGGGCGAGTGGGAAGGCCGCTTCATTTTTTATGTCCACCTACATCATGGATGTTGTTTGTTTCTTGACGCCTTTCCCTCTAATGAGCTGGAGCTTGACTCCATCTGAGGCTGAGCCTATCCATGTCTACCACTCAAAACTTTGGGAAGATAAGGCCACATAATTCATATACGAAATTTTCAATTGGATAATGGTACTAATGCATGTCTCCATCTTCAGTGACCCACCGCCCAGGATTTCAGATAATATTGCCACCAACTTGAGAAATGTGGTTGACTGGTACGTAGAGGTGGAATTTTCATACATCAGGGTTTTCGACACCTCTCTTCCCCCCTATCCTCTACCATTATTCATACCAGATAGGCTGGTTTGTCGCGAAATCACTAGGAAAACTGTGACTGGTGGCATAAGCAAAGATCTTAAAGGATTTTCGAAGAAGGTATGGCCGCCCTTCCCCAGTCATTTGAATACATATTCTTTATTAGATTTTGGACACGCAAAATATGAGGCAATCACTTTAGAGGATATTAAATTGGTCCACATTGAGTTCAAGAAGCACGACCCACACATGATCGTGGGTAATCACATGGCGAGTTGTGGCCTTAAAAGGTATGAACATGAGCATTCACCTCATGACGATGTCTTCCGAGAGGCGAGATCCTATGCCGAGGTCCTAAGTCGGATTCAAACCCTATCGTCCGAGGAGATGGTTGATTTCTTCAAATTTCAGGAACACCGGTAGAGTTGCCTTCCCCCAGTCTTATAGGGTAAGAACCCTCCGACTGCAGATGTACAACAAACAGAAGCCAAGGGCTCCAAAGATTCAGGACCTGACCAAGAGGAACACCAGGAAAAGAAGAAGCAAACCGGGGGCCCGAAACAAGAAGCCGAGATCCCCAACCCTCCAAGCAAGTCAACCTTGGTTGTTACCCCGGGGAAATCATCCAAGCAGATTGGCAGCCCCATCATTTCTGTTACTCCCCTACAGTCCACAAAGGGGATCCCAGATGCAGGATGGATTTTTGGTGAAGAACTAACGCCCATAACTGTGGAAGAGTTGCCTCTAAACGAATTTTTCTTCGATAAGAAGAGAAAGGCTGTTGTGAAACAAGAAATTTATCAAGAAGTAGGCACGGTAGCCAATAAATTTAAAATCCTTGCTAATGGGAGATCCATGAAAAAAGAGGAATTTGCAATGCAGATAGCAGGGACGTTGGGGGATTTTTCTATAGCCAACCAATATTTTGTCGAGTCCCTAAAAGAATAGTTGAAGCGGAAAAACCGTTTGATCAAAACTTTGGAGGCTAAGTTGGCTACAACAGAGGCAACTGCCAGAGATCAGGCGAACGCAGGTATAGAGAAAGCTAGAGCAGCTAATCAAAAGGAAATCGAGCGGCTCAAATCCGATCTTGAACAAACACAACAGGTGGCCCAGACCAACCAATCACAGATAAGCCAGCAAGAGGAATTGATAGGGAAATTACAGGCCAAATTAGATTTCGTCGAAAGCCAAGTGATAGATATCGGGATATTCCAATCCCAAGCCATAGAAATTCGAAAAAGAGTGTCGACAGCTCAGCAAGATTTACTTGCTAAAGTGGAGACCATTCAAAACCTCTGCCAAATCATTGATCAAGTGCTGGAAGACATCTCCTTGAGAGAAACAGAAGTTGGGGCAGCTTGGGTCATTTTCCAAGAGGCTGTTATAGCCATGATGAAAAAGGAAATGGGCAGTAGGTCCAAGCTCTCCATCCCAGAGCAGACCAGAGGTAACATCTTACTGAAGGCATGGGAACGAAATATATCAGAGAGAAGAGAGAGAGCTAAAGAGGTAAGAAAATTTTGTGAAGAAAATCTCAGGGTGATAGATGAAAGTTTGTTGGGCCTTGATAGTGAAAGCAACACCAGGACATTGAGCCAGGTGGATATAGCCAAGCACCTGCTCAACATCAAGGAGAATGAGGAAAGAGAGCAGGCTGAAATAACACAGGTAACCCAGACAGATATAGTCCAAGTGGATAAGTGGCTAATAAAGCCAAGTGTACTGTTATTTTCTATCACCACTGAAGACCGACAAGTAGGAGGGAGGTTGCGATAGTTAGAGAAGGATTGTTACACCTTCGAGGCAAACAACCAAGCGGAACCTTCCAGGTTGATAACCCAGTTGGTGGAGAGGTGCGTCACTTGCACACAACAGGCGAAGGGGCAATTTTCGGGTACCAAATAATTACATGTGTCTGCCTGTTCAATTTTTAGAACCCAAAGTTTAAAGAAAGGAAGGTGCTCCATCTGCCTAAAAGAGGACAAAGACAAATAATTGAAACACATAAATCTCCTTCTTATTACCGAGAAAACTCCTAGAACTATTGAGATTCTAGCATGTAGAAGTTTGTATAAATATGAAATTAGAAGAAAGAAAAGAGGTTGGACCTTTTTGGTCGATTGTAATAGAGACTCTCTCCTTTTGAAAATTAATACAAAGCAATCCGAAGACTCTTGATTCCGTCAAGACAGTGTTATGAGTTTGTTTCCTCTGTGATTTCATATTCAATTTCAATTTGTATGTATATGTATGATGAATGTTTCACTGTAATTTAGTAAAACCTCTACTGTGGTGATGAATTTTTAGTCGTCTATATCATTTACAGATTTTCCTCTGTATTGGCTATTAGTAGGTACAAGACCTGTGAACTCTTTAGATCTTCATATTTTATGCTTCGTCATATTTCTTCTTATCTTTTTCTTCTTTTGGTTACAGGGTGAGATTCTCCCTTGATAGGAGCCTCGCATTATAGACAAATTAATGTTTTTCTTACATTTCACACACCATTTATTTAAAAGATAACTCAGTTACGGGAAAAGGCCTTTGGTTTGCACTTTATATTCAATATCGGATTCAAAAGTTCTCTTTTATACGATCAAATTGATACAGCATCAAAAACCTCGAACTCTCCTTTAATTTTCCTGGTCCTCTATGACTGTCCCTATTGCAAGACAACCTAATATTGAACCCGGCTTGTCAGACCAAACCCATATCTCTTTGAACCTTTTCGATACCATACTTAAAAAAACCACCACCTAGGTAGAACTTGAACGTTCATGGGCCGCGATTGAATGGTATATAAGCATCCAGGAACAATTGGAAGCGAGACAACGACAACCTAGAAATCAACCTTGGCTTCCTTTCCCGAAGGTTGATTCTTCCCCTTTTTTATCCTTTACTCACTTTCGGATGCCTAGACACTGTACTTTCTAAGCCTTAAGTATAGACTCTGGAACAACATCTTTCTGGCACTGTTGCCGGGTACGAAGTTACGAAACCTTTTCCCTGGGAAGAACAACATTTTGCAATTTTCGCCCTTTGATAGTGAATAGAGAGTGAACACCTTCTAAAGGATTTTATTATCTTTCACTTGGCGACTCCATGTTTAAATAAGCTGGCATCCGGTCGAAGGAACACCAGATAAAACCCGGAGGGTAAACATACCACGCCCATTTCCGATCCCGAAAAAATACTGAAAACTAGAGGTTCCCTTAAGCCAATCACTGCAGTCTACCAGCTTAAGTACCCACAACCCAATACCAAGATTTCCTTTGAAACTCCAACTTCGCACAATCCCCTCCCCAAAACCATCAACCCAACTTTAACTCTCTCTGAGGTTAAAAGAGAAATCCATCCGACAACCTCTAGCGTACACAAAGGTAAAAACCCCGCAGTGAATTTATCAGAGATCGATATCCCGCCAACTCTTCACTTAGATTTCACGACCTCACCAAGTCTCAAAGAGTATACCATATACTCAGATTCCACACCCGTGGGTTCCCCTGATTACATCTCTTGCAAATCCAAGGATCCAAGTCCTCGCATCTCTTTTCACCCGTCTTCGCTTTTCTCGTTTCTCGAAGAAGCTAGAAATTCACTTTTAGTCTTCCAGAACCCTCTATATAACACACCTTTTCCCTATCCGGTAGTACCGATGGCGGCCGTCGGAGGAGGGGGTGGAGGGGTTTTAGGAGGGGGAGGTGGAGTGGCTCTAGGAGGAGGAGCAGGGGGCCAAGGGCCTCCCCCGCCTCCCAGATTTTTCACTAAAGTAGCTGCGAGATATGTGCCTTTGGTCCTGCCCGTCCCTCTCCACGACCTTCCTGAAAATTACATAAAAAACTTACCAAAATTTACAGGGGAAGGGGACTTGACCGCAACCGAACATATAAACTTCTTTGATCAGTTCGATGATATCCTAGGTCTCGAACACGAAGATGTATATTTGAGGTTGTTTGTTTAGACTTTCAAAGGATAGGTACGAACCTGGTTTCGAAGTCTACCTGCAGGATCGATATTATCTTATGATGCCCTAGAAGACTCATTTCTTAGACAATGGGGCGAAAGGGAAGACCATTTGTATTATTTGACAGAGTTCGTCTCTTTAAAGAAAAAGACTTCGGAAACTGTTATGGAATTCATTCAAATATTTAACAAGTTATATAATAAGATCCCGGTCGAAGTTAAACCATCCCAACCTACAACCAAGGTAACCTTTGCGGGAGCCTTCGAACTCGATTTCACACTTCTTTTGAGAGAAAGGAGAGGGGTTACCCTAACACGAATGCAAGATGATGCCGTAGAAATCAAATCTAATATGATGGCTTCTGGCAAGTTGAAAACAAAAGTAGAAATGGGGAACCGAGAAACTAAACGTTTTAGGGAACAAGCGGGACCCTCAGGGTCTAATAGATCCTCAGATGACAAAATGGATGATATGGCTAGGATAATTAAAGAGTTATCAAATAAGATTTCCAGAATGGAGCTAGATCAATCCAAGGCCGATACTTTCGTTAAGAGGGAATTCAAAAGAAACCCCAATCCTCAAAATCAACAAAGGCAGATTAAAAATGAAGACCAGAAAATTCAAACCCCTTTAAAAAATGAAAATTTTATAGGAGGAAATGACTTGAAAGATTTCGAGGGTCTGGAAGAAGATGTGACAAATTTGGGTGACGACTGGACACAGCCTTACTTAACTAAAGAAGATTACGAGAAGTACTTAAACACACAGAAACCGTCAAATAAAGATGATGACATAAACAACATTGATTTCGTTGTATGTCAAGAAACGTTCGATTCTGTAATGGCTAAGGTCTAACCTAGGTATAACCTGAGGTCTAAAAACAAACCTGCGTTGACTCCTCAACCCAATAAAATTCTCCCTAGAGGTGAAGTATACGAGCCCACCCCAAAAGATACCGAGACATCTAATAGAAAAATGAAAGGGGCATACTCGCTAGATCCCAAAGTAAAGGAGGTTGAGACCCAAACAAAGGAAACCAAGACAATTGAAACACATATACCGGTAGATAAACTCACGGGTGATAAATCAACACAAAAAAATAAATTAGAAAAGAAGGAGTCTGAGGTTTCAACCAAAGAAACGGACAAAGGTAGTGGAGGGTTCAGCCTCGAAAATGAGATAAATAAGATAAAAATACCAATCCCTCTGTGGAATTAGCAAAGAATCCTGTATATCGAAAGCATATGACTAAAGTGATATGTTTTTCGGATCTAGAAAGTCACTCTGACGTGATAAACTTGGAATATGATAAGCCCAATATCACTTTTGGTCCACATTTCGAGGGTGTCAGAGACACCGTCGCTCCTTTCTATATCACTCTGAATGTGCATGATCGACTGTTGCATAACTGCATGCTAGACTTTAGGGCCTCACATAATGTGATGCCCAAAACTATTATGGATAGACTAGGCCTCAAGATCACCAGGCCTTATGGAGATCTCTATTCTTTCGATTCAAGAAGAGTTAAGTGCATGGGTATGATAAAATATTTAGTAGTCACTCTTGCGCAGGTCCCGGTGAAAAGCATCCTGATGGATGTAGTTATTGCCGATATACCCCCGAAGTATGGCTTACTTCTATCTAGGTCATGGGGAGCCAAACTTGGTGGGTCTCTTCAACTAGACATGACCTACGCCACGATTCCTGTGTTTGGTGGACAACTTACTCGGCTATACAGGGAAACGAGGCTAGCCTACACAGTGAGCGACCCTCAGAATCCTAACAATTATCCTGTTTATATTGCCGATCAAGATCTAGGAAATTGTATTCTGTCTTTTGATGATGATGTAAATAGCTGTGCAGAAGAGAATTACTTAGAAAATAATGAATCAAGAAAGACATATGAAAATATGCATAGCAATGGGATTTGGAAAATGTTTTTTGACAGTGCCCTGTCATGTGAAGGAGCGGGTGTAGGAGTACTTTTTGTGGCACCAAAAAACAAATTTGTTATCCCTTTCTCTTACAGGCTTCAGTGGGATATAGACTACACTAATAACGTATGTGAGTATGAAGCCTTAGTATTAGGGTTGGAAGCTGCCAGGAAGTTGAACATAAAGAACCTGGAAGTTTACAGAGATGCAGAGTTGATAGTGAAATAGATAAATCGACAATACCAGGCCAAACACCTAAGATTGAGATCTTATGAAAATTGCGCCTGGGATCTTATGGAAAATTTCTTTTCATCGGTAAAGGTTCATTTCATCCCACAGGCCGAAACCAACAAGCTGATTCACTGGCCAAAGCGGCTTTAACTTTCATACCCCCCACCACTTTCAAATTAAAGTACCACATAGAGGTAAGGCACATACCATCCATACCAAACAACATACAACACTGGCAGGTTTTCGAGGATGACGAACAGATCAGAAAGTTCCTGGAAATGGTAGGTGATTTCTCCGAAACCCACATTGACCAGGAGGACCAAAATGATCATACCTGGATTATGCAAGAGGGAGAGGAGCCTCAAGAGTTCCGAGAAAAAATTGCTAACCATCGCATGTTGGTTTTAAAGAACAATCAGATTTCGAAGGGACTAATCCCCTTAGAGAGACTGTTCGATCAGAATGATATGCCCTTAAAATCCTCTCTGCAACCCCAACCAAAAGAGGTTGAAGACTACGACGTAGGGACCAAAGAGGAGCCTAGGATGGTAAAAATATCAAAGTACCTTCCTCCTGAGGTAAAAAGCAAGTATAAAGACTTACTCGGGCGGTATAAAGATGTTTTCGGTTAGTCTTACGAAGAACTGAGAACCTACGACACCACTGTGATCGAACACAAGATACCCCTGAAGCCTGGTGTCAAACCCTTTAGACAAAAACTTAGACAAATCAACCCTATATTATTGCCAGTGGTCGAAAGGGAAGTTAAAAAGCTCTTGGATGAAAAAATAATAGTACCATTGAGATACTCCGATTGGGTAGCAAACCTGGTCTCGATTAGAAAGAAGAGTGGGGATATTAGACTGTGTGTTGATTTTAGAAATCTAAATAAGTCCTCCCTCAAAGACAACTACCCTCTACCCAAAATGGATCATGTATTAGAAAAGGTAGTTGGGGCAAATAGGATGTCGATGATCGACGGGTTCTCCGGGTACAATCAAATTGTTGTAAATGAACATGATAAAGAAAAAATAGCCTTCACTACCCCTTGGGGTACATTCATGTATGATAAGATGCCTTTTGGTCTAATGAATGTAGGTGCCACCTTCCAACTTGCTATGGATATCGCTTTCATCGACGAAAGAGACAATTTCGTGGTTATCTATCTTGATGATCTAACCGTTTTTTCTAAATCCGACGAAGATCATTTGATACATCTCAACCAGATGTTTGAAAAATGCCGCAGGTTTGGTTTGTCTTTAAACCCCAAAAAGTCTCACTTTTCCATGCAAGAAGGTAAACTCTTGGGCCATATTGTGTCTCGAGACGAAGTTAAAATTGATCCTAGCAGGGTTGAAGCTATAGACACTATAAATATTCCTAGAAATGTAAAAGAAATTCAGTCATTCTTAGGAAAAATAATTTTTTGAGGAGATTTATCCCAAACTTTGCTAAAATTGTGAAATTGATCACAGATATGCTAAAGAACAACAACGAAGTGAAATGGACAGCAGAAGCCAAAGCATCGTTTGCACGCATCAAGAAGGTTATAAGTGAGGCACCTATACTGGCAAGCCCTGATTATCTAAAGGATTTTCTTATTTTCTCGTTCGCCTCCGAACACACACTTGCCGCGGTACTCCTCCAGAAAAATGAAGAAGGTTTCGAGCAACCGATAACCTTTTTTAGCAAAAGTCTCAGAGACGCTGAACTCAAATACGATATAATGGAAAAGCAAGCATATGCTATGGTGAAGGTATTAAAGGATTTCAAAACTTACGTGTTGCATTCCAAGGTAATCGCGTACGTACCCACCAACTCCGTAAAAGACATTTTGGTTCAGTCCGACAGTGATGGAAAAAGGGGACGGTGGCTCGCTAAAATCCAAGAATTTGATCTGGAGATAAAACTGACAAGACTAGTAAAGGGACAAGGTTTGGCTAAACTCTTCGTTGAATCAAATTTCAGAGCCCTCGGTATAAATGGCCTACAGGGATGTGAAGAGGGTTGGACATGAACGAGCTCGATGAGCAAACAAGTGAAATCAGAATCAAAGACAAGTTTGCCTCATCAGATTGGTACAAAAACATAGTGTCCTACCTGGTGACCTTGAAATGCCCAAGTGACTTATCATCATCCAAAACCAGGATGCTAAAATTGCATGCGGTCAAGTACTGTATATCCAAAAGTCAATTGTATTGGAAGGACCCACTTGGCTTCCTGTTGGTTTGTTTGGTTGAATCAGAAACAGAGAAGGTCATAAGCGAACTTCATGAAGGAGTGTGCGGGGGACATCACGCTTGGAGGACAACAAATTATAAGATCCTAAGGGCAGGGTATTATTGGCCAAAACATTTCTCAGACGTCAATTCCAAAGTCAGAACCTTCAACCCTTACCAATTGTTCGCAGGCAAGCATAAACTCCCAACGCTACCGTTAGTTCCGGTCAAAACAGAAGCAAATTTTCAACAATGGGGACTAGATTTTATATGTAAAATTAACCCCCATTCTAGCGCTCAACACAAATGGATCCTGACTGCCACAGATTACTTCACTAAATGGGTGGAGGCTATTCCAACCAGAAGGGCAATGGATTCGGTGGTAATAGATTTCCTAGAAGAGAACATTTTTTCTAGATTCGGCTGCCCCCGAAAGATAGTCACAGATAACGCCCAGGATTTTAAATCTATGGCTATGATTAATTTTTGCCAAAAATACAATATCATGCTCGGCCATTCCACAACATATTACCCCCAAGGAAATGGACTAGTCGAGTCTTCAAACAAGAGTCTGATCAATGTAATTAAGAAAGTGTTGAACGAGAACAAAAAATCTTGGCATGTGCATTTGAAATATGCTTTATGGGTGAATCAGATAGGCACGGAAAAATCTATCGGCACTTCTCCTTTCCAAATGGTGTACGGGACCGACGTGGTATTACCCATAAACCTGGCACTTCCCGTAATGAAAATTTGGCAAGATGAGAAAGAAGAACCAAATCATGTCACAAGAAGGATAAACCAGCTGATTGAAGTACAACAACACATGGTCGAAGTGGATGAAAGGTTGCAGAAGTATCAAGATGACATGAAAACATTATTCAGACGTAAGGCCAAAGACAAAGAGTTTCTCCCCGATGATTTGGTCTTGAAATGGGATGCTAGGAAGGAAGATTCGACAAAACATGGTAAATTTGATCATATATGGTACAGACCGTTCAAAGTCGCAACTCCCGAGGGAAAAAATTCGTTTCTATTAGAAAATCTGGACGGTAAAATCTTCAACGCCCCTGTCAACGGGCGTTATTTAAAACACTATATGCAATAATTGGTTTCCCAAAAATTTCCATTGTATATACCGGTTTGTGTTTTCTTTCTATTTCATAATTTCTTTTTGGTAAGTTTACTTTCACCACTAATTAATTAGGTCAGTGATTTTTGTAGAAGTAGAGACGCAAAATTTTCAATGCATTCAGCTCTTCGTGTTTGCAGGATTCAGGCTTGTAGCCCAAATGAGCGAAAGGAGTAAACAGAAATTCATATATCGGAAAATAAATTTGCCGAAAACAGGTGATGGAAAAGGTTTTCCATTATTTTAAAATGATAAGGCAAAGGTACGAATTCCTAAGAATTTTATTTTTTAAACAAAGCTCTCCAAAGCGTCGTAATGATCTCATAAATATAATGTTTTCGCTTGACTGATGATTAAAAGAACGAATCCTTACTCTGGACCCTAAGAGTTTCACCTAGACAAAGACAAGAGGTAATTAAAATAAGCAAAGTTGTAAAGCGTCTCTGGAAAAGGGTCCCAAAAGTCGGTTTTAGTTTATAATCCCTATGTTTCGAATCCCAGATCTCTCTCTGTCACCTTTTTTTTTTCTGCAAACTTACCTTCTTAAAAAACCAAGCATCTTTCTGGATTCTGTACATAGGGAGAAGAGATTACGTTTTAGCTTAAGAAGCTGTAAAGCAGATTTCAGAAAGTAAGCCAGTCTTCACAACCACTCAATCTCTTGCTAAGCAAAGTTATGCGTAGGTTGATCCTGACTCTTCTAGGTTTTTCAAAAGTTTCGAAGGATTGAGGCTTGCTCGAAGGAAGGCCCCTGGAAGTATTTTTTCCCTTTTTCCCTACGTGATAAGGTGTTTTGAAAGTTCAGGGAAGGTTGGTACCAAGTAATCAAAGCAAGTTGACATACCTCCACTGCAAATATTACACAGATATCATCCCTCATACAAACCGATTGCCCCCACTTCGTGTTCTAAAAAGTAAATTATAAGACAGATGGTGAAAGGAAATTCATATTTGATTGCCCCCATCTAGTCCAAAGAGACGATAAAAGGAAATTCAGAAATGGTTTCCCTCGTCTAAGCATTTAAATGCATAAATATATTTCGAAGTGGTGAAAGGAAATTCAGTAAAAAGGGCTAGATAACTTCACCGGGGTACTGAACAGGCTCGTTGGCAGTGAAGCAATATCTGAGATATCTGCAAGGCTATCATACGTGAATCTCACTCTACGCTGCTAATCAACTTTCTCGAAACCCGATCTGCACCCCAAGTTCGGACAGGGCTCCCCGATTAAAAAACATGTAATTTACCTCGTTTGATGCAAGCCAAAAGCCACAAGATCTGTTGGATTTCCTAGGACTGTTTTGATTGTCTTAATGAAGACCTGAATTCAGTAACGAGAAAGAGAAAGTCATGAAAGGGGCTGCAACTGAATTTGAAACGCATTTGAGTGTTGAAAATCTTTTCAGGAGTAAAAGACAAAATCTCTTCCTCCCTCTGTATCCCTTTTCCTTAAGCAAGTTTTGCAGAAATAAAACCAATGACTCCATTTACCCAATATAGGCACATGGTCTACTTTTCTTCCCGTCTCGCAGGAAGACGGGATCCCTAGTTGGAGCCTATGTTGGAGCCACCTTTCTCGACTGGTTTAAATGTAATTCTTAAAATCAAAGGTTGGCCTTTAAGTTTTCTTTTACTTAGTGATCTTTACCCACTAAAAATCTCAGTAGTCCTGATATGCGAAGTGGAGATGGCCGTTGTACTCCTAAGCCATTGCCATTTAACTATTAAACAAGATTTTTCACTTTTATATACCTCGGGATATCGCGTTTCAGGAGTTACAAGTCACATGGTTTACAAGCCCCGATGTACGAAGTCACGAAACAACCTTGAAAGCTTACCCAGGTTAGCGCCGAGAGTAAAGTTCCTTAAACCTTAGTTAAGTGCTGTCGAGATTTCGCGTCTCGGCGATCGCTCTCCCCAAAAATCTTACCGTCATAACTCCGATAGGCGAAGTTGCGAGATAGTTTCAAAAGTCACCCGGGTTAGTGTCAGGGGTAAGTCGTTTTAAACCGTAGTTAAACAATGTTAAGGTTTCATGACTCGACATTCATTCTTCCAGGAAACTATACCTTCGTATCCCCGAGTCACGAAATCACGATATTAATTAAACACTTAATCCGGATCACATTTTTTCTTAACTAGATTACGTCATTGCGATCTCGGGTTTTAGGGGCTCGAAGGATAGGAGTGAAATCTCTCGATATGAAGAACGCCAAAAAGGGTGATTAAAGTTTAAAGAAAACCTAATTAAAGAAGCTAAGCCAGATTAATCAGTGCATTAATACAAATATTAAAACACACCGTCTATGGGTTAAATTTAAATGTTTTTTTTTTTTTTTTGCGCTAACTTGTGTCACGACCCATCAAAATTTACGGCATTTATTTGAAATAAGGTGAAGTGATAGGTAAAGATATTGTTTTTATTGCTAAAATATTTCTCAAAAAATGATTTGACCGTTCTGTTCATAAGGACGTCGGGGTTTTAAATGGTCGAGATATAGAGTTCTTTCTCTCGTTGTTTCAAATTTCATTTTTATCTTGCGCAAAGAAGATTTTCTCACGAGGCTAATTTCTGTATGTATACACATTTTTACTACAGGAGAGCTAAGTTAGAGTCCTCTATCATGGCCCCACGAAAAGCATCCAAGGCGATTGTTGAGAATTCAGGGCAAGGTTCATATACTGTTTCCGATACTTCACCCCGAAGTATTGATTCTGTCAGAACCTGGTCATATGTCTCTGAGGTTCTTCAATCCGAATTGGTGAACTTTTCAGATGATTCCAACGATAATGAGAAGGACGATTTGGCCACCAAATACAAAATCGTCGTTCAAGCAGAGATGCGTAAGATAGTGGCCATGCCACGACTCCTTCCCTATTATGATATGATCCACTGGGCATTAGATCATGTGGATATCCTGACCAGAACTATTATCAACGAGCAGAAGGTGACCATTGGGACTTTCAGACCAGAACATTTGCAGGCGATGTACCAATTTTCACCCACACCAAACTTCTCACACAATGCCGAGTTTCTGGAAGGTTTTAAGCGGAAAGAATGCAACAATACGACATAAGCTTGTCTGATCTGATCAAGGATTGGGTCTCGCACCCCACAAAGTTCAGGGTGGACGGTAACAGAGTTTATTCAATCTCTTCCTTGGAACCACAATTCAAATATATAGCAATAATGACCTGTAGGTTGTATGGGAAGGAGGACACCACACATTTTTTTCTCCCATGGGTGCCTCTAATTCATACAATCGCTGAAGGTTGTTCCTTCGACTGGGCCAAATTGTTGTCAGACAGTTTAACCAGCCGGATTACCGAATATTGGATGCAGAGGGTGAGTGGGAAGGCCGCTTCATTTTTTATGTCCGCCTACATCATGGATGATGTTTGTTTCTTGACTCCTTTCCCTCTAATGAGATGGATTTGGACTCCATCTGAGGCTGAGCCTATCCATGTCTACCACTCAAAACTTTGGGAAGATAAGGCCACATAATTCATATACAAAATTTTCAATTGGGTAATGGCACCAATGCATGTCTCCACCTTCGGCGACCCACCGCCCAGGATTTCAGATAGCATCACCACCAACTTGAGCAACGTGGCCGACTGGTAAGTAGAGGCAGAATTTTCATACATCAGGGTTTTCGACACCTCTATTCCCCCTTATGATCTACCATTATTCATACCATATAGGTTGGTTTGTCGCGAAATCGCTAGGAAAACTGTGATTGGTGGCATAAGCAAAGAGATTAAAGGATTTTTGAAGAAGGTATGGTCACCCTTCCCCATTCATTTGAATACATATTCTTTATTAGATTTCAGACACGCAAAAGCCGAGGAAGCGACTTTAGAGGATATTAAATTGGTCCACATTGAGTTCGAGAAGCACGACCCACACAGGATCGTGGGTAATAACATGGCGAGTTGTGGCCTTAAAAGGTATGAACATGAGCATTCACCTCATGACAACTTCTTCCGAGGGGTGAGATCCTATGCCAAGGTCCTAAGTCAGATTCAAACCCTGTCGCCCAAGGAGATGGTTGATTTCTTCAAATTTCAGGAACACTGACATAGCTGCCTTCCCCTAGTCGTACAGGGTAAGAACTCTCCGACTGCAGATGTACAACAAACAGAAGCCAAGGGCTCCAAATATTTAGGACTTGACCAAGAGGAACTCCAGGAAAAGAAGAAGCAAACCAGGGGCCCAAAACAGGAAGCCGAGATCCCCAACCCTCCAAGCAAGTCAACCTCGGTTGTTACCCTGGGAAAATCATCCAAGGAGATTGGCAGTCCCATCGTTTCTGTTACTCCCCTACAGTCCACAAAGGGGATTCTAGACGCAGGATGGATTTTCGGCGAAGAACTAAAGCCCATAACTGTGGAAGAGTTGCCTCTGAACGAATTTTTCTTCGATAAGAAGAGAAAGGCCATTGTGAAACAAGAACTTTATCAAGAAGCAGGCACGGTAGCCAAGAAATTTAAAATCCTTGTTGATGGGAGAGCCATGAAAAAAGAGGAATTTGCAACGCAGATAGCAGGGACGTTGGGGGATTTTGCTATAGCCAACCAATATTCTGTCGAGTCCCTAAAAGAATAGTTGAAGTGGAAAAACCGTTTGATAAAAAAATTGGAGGCTAAGCTGGCTACAACAGAGGCAGCTGCCAGAGATCAGGCGAACACAGGTATAGAGAAAGCTAGAGCAGCTGATCAAAAGGAAATCGAGCGGCTCAAATCTGATCTCAAACAAACACAGCAGGCGGCCTAGACCAGTCAATCATAGATAAGCCAACAAGAGGAATTGATAGGGAAATTACAGGCCAAATTAGATTTCGCCGAAAGCCAGGTGATAGATATCGGGATATTCCAATCCCAAGCCATAGAAATTTGAAAAAGAGTGTCGGCAGCTCAACAAGATTTACTTGCTAAAGTGGAGACCATTCAAAACCTCCGCCAAATCATTGATCAAGCGCTGGAAGACATCTCCTTGAGAGAAAGAGAAGTTGGGGCGGCTCGGGTCATTTTCCAAGAGGCTGTTATAGCCACGACGAAAAAGGAAATGGGCAGTAGCTCCAAGCTCTCCATCCCAGAGCAGACCAAAGGTAACATCTTACTGAAGGCATGGGAAAGAAATATATCAGAGAGCAAAGAGCGAGATAAAGAGGTAAGAAACTTTTGTGAAGAAACTCTCGGGGTGATAGATGAAAGTTTGTTGGGCCTTGATAGTGAAAGCAACACTGGGACACCGGGCCAGGTGGATATAGCCAAGCACCTGCTCAACATCAAGGAGAATGAGGAAAGAGAGCAGGCTGAAATAACACAGGTAACCCAAACAGATATAGTCCAAGTGGATAAGTGGCTAATAAAGCCAAGTGTACTGTTATTTTCTATCACCATTGAAGACTGACAAGTAGGAGGGAGGTTGCCACAGTTAGCGAAGGATTGTTACACCTTCGAGGCAAACAACCAATCGAAACCTTCCAGGTTGATAACCCAGTTGGTGGAGAGGTGCGTCACTTGCACACAACAGACGAAGGGGCAGTTTTCGGGTACCAAATAATGACTTGTGTCTGCCTGTTCAATTTTTAGAACCCGAAGTTTAAAGAAAGGAAGGTGCTCCATCCGCCCGAAAGAGGACAAAGACAAAGAATTGAAACACATAAATCTCCTTCTTGTAACCGAAAAAACTCCTAGAACGATTGGGATTCTAGCATGTAGAAGTTTGTATAAATATGAAATTAGAAGAAAGAAAAGAGGCTGGACCTTTTTGTTCGATTGTAATAGAGACACTCTCCTTTTGAAAATTAATACAAAGAAATCCGAAGACTCCTGATTCCGTCAAGTCTGTGTTATGAGTTTGTTTCCTCTGTGATTTCATATTCAATTTCAGTTCGTATATATATGTCTGATGAATGTTTCACTGTAATTTAGTAAAACCTCTACTGTGGTGATCAATTTTTAGTCGTCTATATCGTTTACAACTTTTCCTCTGTATCAGCTATTAGCAGGTACAAGACCTGTGAACTCTTTAGATCTTCATATTTTATGCTTCGTCAGATTTCTTCTTATCTTTTTCTTCTTCTTTTTACAGGGTGCGATTCTCCCTTGATAGGAGCCTCGCATTATAGACAGCTTAATGTTTTTCTCACATTTCACACACCATTTATTTAAAAGATAACTCAGTTACGGGAAAAGGCCTTTGGTTTGCACTTTATCTTCAATATCGGATTCAAAAGTTCTCTTTTATACGATCAAATTGATACAACATCAAAAACCTCGAACTCTCCTTTAATTTTCCTGTTCCTCTATGTCTATCGCTGTTGCAAGACAACCTAATATTGAACCCGACTTGTCGGACCAAATCCATATCGCTTTGAACCTTTTCGATACCATACTTAAAACAACCACCACCCAGGTAGAACTTGAACGTTCATGGGCTGCAATTGAACGGGATATAAGCATCCAGGAACAGTTGGAAGCGAGACAACGACAACCTGGAAATCAACCTTATCTTCCTTTCCCGAAGGTCGATTCTTCCCCTTTTTTATCCTTTACTCACTTTCAGATGCCTAGACACTGTACTTTCTAAGCCTTAAGTACAGACTCTGGAACAACATGTCCCATAAAACTACTTCCATTGTTTCCTTAATTTGAGTTGTTTCTTATAGTCCTATGAAGGGTTCCCATGTATCAAGAGGACTTGTTGTAGAGTAACCTGATTTCTCAGGTGCAATTTCTTCATCAAGATCATCCTTCAAAATTTTTAGGTTGAGATGTAGCTTCTAGTTCTTCATTCTCAACATTCTATTTTGTTTTACCAAAGATTCATATATAAGTAAGGAGTGTGGAATGCTTACAAAGATTCCTATCAGGCTCAACAATCTCTATTTTTGGTTCCTGTTTTCCTAGTTCTTATGCATGAGTAGGTTTCTCTCCAAAAGTGTTCCCTACTACGTCCGCAAGAGCCTTTGTTTCCCGTGGATGAGCTTGTGGACGAGCCTCTGGTTTTAACCCATCTTTCTCTTGTGAAATTTCAGTGTTTTGGTTCCTTTTTCTATGATTATTGAGGCTTGGAAAAGTGTTCCCAAGGAATTTTGTCTACTAGTTCTTGTGGAGAAGGAGCCTCGACTTGATGTTCCTCCTCTGTTTCTTGTGGGTTTACAGGCTGTTCTCTAGAAGGGCTCCCTACTAGTTCTTGTGTAGCAGTGGGAGATTTTGATTCTGTCTCTTCTTCATTTGTATATACCTCAAGGATGGTGGTAATCCCTTCTTCGAGAGTTCCTTTTGATGGTTCTTGTGGGTCATCAAAGGCCTCTATATCCATTCCATTTTTTGCTTCCAGGTTGGTTCCCTCTATTGGTTCTTGTGTTTCAGTGGAGGGTTTTGTCTCCACTACTCCATCATCTTCCAAGTCACCCTTCTATACTTGTTCTTCAAGCTCAGTAGGTTTTTTTTGTTTGCACTGAGTTGCAATCAAGGAGGTATGTATTGTTCTTCATTTATTTGGAACATAGGGTTGCCTTTTTTTGACCCCTCTTAAGCTCTATGTAGGGGGTTTGTTGTAGGTCACCTTGAAATCACTATCATGGTATTTCTTTGTCGGATTTGCAGCATGATGGCCCCTTACACTAGTTCTCCTTCTGGGTTTCTTTGGTGAAGGAGTGTCAACATCTGGGGTTGCTATATCTGCAACACTGTTACTTGGTGGTGGAGGTTCAACCATGGCCTCTTCTGGTGCCAAAAGTGAAACCATTGCTTCCTGGGATGATGAAAGTGAAACCATTGCTTGCTGGGATGCCTAAAGTGCAACCATTGTATCCTTGAAAAGTATAACGAGTGGCCGAACAATACTATTCCAAGTGTGACCTTCCTTGTGCAAGGCATGTTCCACCAATAGTTTAATAAGGCCATGGTGTGAGGCAACGTCCTTGAGGTTATTTTCCCTTCGTACTAATGTTGTCATGGTCTGCAATTTCCTGAACATGAAGTATGACACATTAATGGGTCGACTATATCCAAGATGATCCAGAATTCTGATATGTTGGAGATAGATAGACCCATATCAACCTTCACAGATGAAATATCATTTTACAAAGATAGAGACATCTTGTTAGGGGTGTGGGAAGGACCGTCTTTCAAATGATGTGCCCTACTTCACTAAGGCCTCTCCAGGCCCAAGGAATTGCCTCATAATTTCAAGCTGGGAGGTCCTTTTGGTGTACCATCTCTCACATTTCCATGGTAAATTGGTGACTTCGACCACAGTTTCCTCAGGGAATTCTACCTGAACACCTTCTACCATGGAGTGTTTAGATTTGAAATTGAAAGTGAATTCCAAAGCTACTTCATTGTCATACCCTTGCATGCGCTTTACATATTCCATCCAACCGAATTGGTGCAAAATTTCTCTAATGTGTTTATAGGCCTCGAATAACAATGCTTATGTAGGTTCCTTGCGTATCAATGAGACCCCCATGGTTCCTCCTTTCTGCTAACTTTGATTGCTTGTGATTGCATGGGAAATGGATGTTAATCATGTGGGGTATTTCGAATTATGACAATAAGGGTGGCATATATGTAAATGATAGTGCAAGGTGGCATCTATCCCAATGATGGTGTAAGGTGGAAGTTATAGTGGAATAAGAATAGAACACATGTCATTTAAAATTATTCATCACACATTATTATTATAACTCATACCTATCTATTCTTACCTCGAGTGGATGTACGAGCATAGTGCTAACGATGCAGTCCCATGATTAGATTTTTAGTTTTTTTGGTAGAGATGCAGTACTGAGAGTCACAACATTGGTGGTGTGGTTGGACAAGAGTTGAAACAAAAATGGTGTGACGATAGTTGCAACATCGTTGGTGTGAATGAAAAAAAAAATGCATGTGGAGTCACAATGCAACAACGACAATGTGGACGAAAGTATAGTAAAATATGTGAGTAGAGTTGAAGAAACGAAGCTGCAACACCGATAATTGTAGTGCAGATGAGATGTACCATTGGATATATGGGTGAGTTGTAGAATAAGTAGAGCTGGAAGTGGAGTTGCAACAACGTGGATGAGAGGGGAGAGAGTTGTGGAATGAATCAAAGCTGCAAGTATAGTTGCAACAATCGACAGTTGTAGCAACAAAGTTGAAACAATGAAAGTTGCAAAAAAAGGGGGTTACGGTAAAGGGAGTTGCAACAACGAAATTTGCAGTAGACCATAATTGTAGCAATAAGAACTACATCAATGTTGTTGTCCCCTGCATATCCTAAAAAAATTATTAGAGAAGAAGATAAAGTTTTATTAAAATTTGATGAGAAGGATCCTGACATAGCCATCACGAAACCATGAAGTGCATTTTTTTTTAAATGCCCCAGATAGGCTGGTTTTCACACTCTTTTTCTTTTTGAAAAATAAAAGGAATTATCCAACAGGGACTCATTCTTTTTGAACAAGCTCCAGATCATTGTCGGGTCATCCATTTGCGATCTTCCTAAAAAAAGATTCCTTTGAAAAGGGTCGATGATATAGGCAAAGTCCATTTCCATTAGACATTAGAGGGATCATGTATTCATATATGTTATTCATTTTGATGGCCCCACTATTATACACTGTATCAATCTCATACAAGCCGAGCCATCTGGTGCAAAATTTTCCCTTGAAATCCTTAAACCTGGAATCAAATAGTAATGACTAGTCTCCATCTTTGAACTTATTTTTCTTGATAAACTTATCATTCCATCCGTCCCTTTGATGTTGTATCATTATGTCTTGGTGTAGGGAATCCTATCATAGTTCGTCTAACTCGTTGATTTGAAGCAATCTTTGTTTTTGAGCTTCTGTTAGGTCCAACAAAAGTTGTATTGTTGTCCTAAGTGTTTAGATTTATGTCTCAATGGGAAATATAACTCTTTTCCCATATACTAACTCATAAGGTTTACATCCTATAGTAGTTCTCCGGGTTGTTCTGTAGGCCCATAAAGCTTCGGGGAGTTTATCATCCCAATCCTTGAGGTGCAGTCTGACGGTTTTGGTGATGATGGTCTCAAGGATATTATTAGTTCCCTCTACTTGTCCATTTTCATGTGGGTGATATGGTGTTGTTACTTTATTCTTGATCTTTCATTTGTCCATAAGGTCTCTAACAAGCTATGACGTGAACTAAGTTCCTCCGTTGGTCACTATCTATTGTGGTATCTAGAACCTTACAAAGATCTCTTCATGGAGAATCTCCACCACCGCATGTTTGGTTGTTGTTGGAAGTGACTTTTCCTCCATCCATTTTTTGACACAGTATGTATAGATGAGGATGTAGGAGTGTCGACGGGAAGGGGGATTTATTGGTCCCTCGAAATCAGTGGCCCATTTTTCAAAAGGTTCTAACACCACCTGTGGTTGTAGCGACATTTCATCTGTTTGTATGGGTCTACCCATGGGTTGACATATGTCACACCTCTTCACATACTCTTTGACATATCTAAAGATAGTGGGATAATAATACCCTCGATGGAGTGCCTTGTACCTAGTTATTTCATCAACAAAATGCCCCCCACATGGCCCATCATGAAATGATTTTAATATCTCATGGACTTCGTCTCCTCGTACACATCTTCTGATAATCAAATCAGGCCCAATGAAGAAGAGGCAACCATTAATACATGAAAATATTTCACTTTTCCTAACTACAATTTGTCTCTCTTTGGGAGTCAGATGATGTGGGAGCTTGCTTGCAACAAAAAATTAGCAATATTTGCAAACCATGGCGAGTAAGTAGATATTGCAAAGAGATATTCTAATGGAAATAAATATTCTATTAGAGGTTCATTTTCATTAGATGTTATTCTAGAAATAAAGTCAACAACTACATTATATTTTCCTGGTTTATCTAAGATGGTAATATCAAATTCTTGTAATAAAATCAAGAAATCTAGTGACCCTGCCATTGGTGATTGGTTTGTTCATTAAATACTTAATAGCAACATGATCAATATGTAAGATTACTGGATATCCTGTAATGTAGTGCATGGACTTGTTTATTGCATGAATAACAAAAATAAACTCTTTTTTAGTTACCATATAATTCAATTATGTGGGTGGGAGATTCTTGTTGATAGGAAAAATTGCATACATGTCCTTTCCTTCTTGTTGTCTTAGAACGAATCAAATGGTGGTGTCTGATGCGTCCGTGGAAATATGAAACGAGAGGGATCAATTGGGCCCTCTTAAAACATGATCCTCAGACACTTTCATTTTCAGTTCATCAAGTGCATTCTAGCATGTCTATGTCCATACAAGCTCAATATATTTGTTAATTAAAACAAATAATAGATGAGCGATTTGTGAAAAATTTACAATGAATCGATGGTAATAACCAACATATCCCCCAAAAAAATTTACCTTCTTTTGCGAAGTTGGAGTTGGAAAGTTTAATATTACCTATACTTTTGTTGGATCTACTTGGATACCTTTGGATGAGATGTGGTGTCCTAATACAATTCCATAAATTAACATCATCAAAAAAATTTCATTGTTGAGGGAAGCATTTGATTCTTTACACCTTATCAACATTTTCTCTAGGTTTTCCAATGCCTCGTCAAATTTGTCCCCATATGTCGTGAAATCGTCCATATATATTTCCACACATTCATGAATTAAATCAGAGAATATACCAGTAACAACTCATTGAAAGGTGGCATGGGCATTGCATAACCCAAATGATAAAACATGATAGACAAATGTCCCCCAAGGATAGATGAACATTGTTTTGTGTTGATCTTCGGGTGCGATTTGGATTTGGTTATACCCACTGAATCCATCGAGGAAATAAAAATATTTATTTCTAGCCAACATATCTAGGACCTGGTCAATGATTGAGAGTGGGAAATGGTCTATGTGTGTTGATTTGTTTAGTTCTCCATAGTTGACACAAATTCTCCATTTACCATTTTTATCTGGTACTATGACTAGAGGGGAGACCCATTGGTTATCATAAATTGGGTAGATGAAGTTGGCTGCAAGAAATTTCTATAGCTCCTCTTTGATTATGTCCTTCATTAGTGTTGGATTCATCCAATGTTGGGGTTGGTGGATGGGTCGTGATCCTTTCTTAATATATATCTGATCTGTGCATAGGTCAGGATGGATTCCCTTCACGTCAGAGTAATCCCAGGCGAAGGCATCATTGTGCTTTTGCAACACTTTAACCAATCACTCTTTTTGTTGTTTAGTTACTCCCTGGTTTATTTTCAATGTTTTCACTGGGATGTTTTTTATGGTTTCTGTAAGGGATCCTTTGTCTTTCTCTGGTTTGGATTCATGTTATATGGGGGAAATGCTTGTTGAGGCTAGAGAAGTTTGTATCTATGGTTTCATTACATGCTCAAGAATATGTGTGTTTTCTGAGGAAGAGGAAGCTATAAAATTGTTGATTTCATTATCCTCTATTTTATCTCTTATGTGTAAGCATTGATCTATGGAGAGGAATTCATGGGATTCTCCTTCTTCTTCACTATCTTCTCCGTCAACCCAAAGTGGTGTCTCTAGGTCAATGCTATGTTTGGCAGGAGGATAGAGGGTTAATTGTTTTGTGGATGTCCCATGGGAGATGGTCATATTTCCTAACCTACAACCGATGTAAGTATCTTTGGTGGCCAACAAAGGCCTTCCAAGTATTAGAGGATCCTCTCCTAGAGATGTTTTTGGTTGTAGGACCATAAATTCAATGGGATATTCCCATGATTCTACCGAGATCACAACATCTTCCAATATTCCCTCTGGTTTAATGGTTGATCTATCGACTAGCTGGAGTACAGTCGGGGTTTCCCTAAGGCTTGTAAGTCCTAAGGCTTGCATGGTATTTCATGTCATAACATTGATGGTAGCCCCAAGGTCGATTAATGTGTTACTGATGAGTGTATTGTCGATCTACACATTCACTATTAGACTTCCCAAATATGATAATTTAGCTACAAGAAATCCCCCCATCATTAAGTCAGACAATTTTCCCATGACATGGATGGTTTGGGGATCCTTTCTTTTTCTACTAGGTTTCCTCAAGAAAAGTTCCCATACCGATTTTTAACATATGGGAACATCCTTGATGGATTGAAATAAAAATATTTTGACACACACATTTTTGATCTCTCCCAAGAATTCAAACTTAGGTTGAGTAAAGGTTTCTCTAGGTGTAACCTTTCTGGATAGGGTGGGTTTTGAAGTTTAGGGTGGGAATTCTCAACTTTTGAAGTTTCTTGAGATTTTTTTGGTTCCAATTCTTCATTTCAAACATCCTCATTTAAATATTCAATACTAATATGAGGTTGGTATTTGGTTAGTTCCTTCCTGGATTGAAGATGGATGTCATTGCAATCCAGGGAAGAGATGGAATAGGTAGGGTAGGCAACAAGTCCAATAACTTGCACTAGTTGGCCTGGCCTGACCTTCCATTATTAAGGTTAGGGATGGGTTGTGCAGGTATTTGTGGTTGAGGAGGCATGGATGTGGATGCCTGCATCTAGGGAGGAGGAAGAATTTGCATGGGTGGCTGTGTCATAGGATGTTGAGGCCCTCCTACAATATGATTTATCCACCCCTGTTGCAATAATTGGTTTGTAGGAGGAGAAGCCACCCATTATTGTGTCTACATACCCCATGGTTGAGACAAATATTGCATGGAAGGGTTAGTCAAATATGAACAAAAATACTGATATTGATCTTGGATCATACCTTGAGGTGTGGGCTATCAAGGTCGCTTATGAGTGACAAAGCATAACTGCGCTGTTTCCTCATCTTTCTGATAGATAACCTTTAGTCTAGGTAAGGATGGACAATTGTGAGTAGCATGGTCGTCTCTACATATTCCACAAACTTCGATCTGATCGAACATACACTCTTTCCATGGGTGCTTCATCCTTCACTTTGGGAAAAAGAGTGTCAAAGTTTGACCTGTCTCTTCTTTCTTCTTCCTTGTTTGCAATGTATCTAGCTAGGAGCTCAAGGAACTAAGTATGTTGGTTTTGAATTCCTCTAACATGTTCCCGATTTCTTCCCTCGTAAATCCACCTCCTGCATTTTTTTCAGTTCTTTCCAGTGTATCCCTTGGTCCTTTGCTTGTTTTTGACATGCCTCTAGAATATTTACGACAAAGTTATAAGATAATATCATATTCCAATTGAGAGACATCTCCTCCACCCACCAATTTGAGAAGTTCTATGCAGTCATCTAAAAATCCTCTTAGAAACAAGACACATTGTGTCTCAGGGGCCAAATATACTTACCTTTCCCTATGCAAGTTATAGTTTAACAGTTTAATGTAATCTTCAAGGCTCTCATCTTCATGCTGCACCATCTCGAATACTTCCCCCTTTATTTCCTTATCTTCACAATAGTCTTGGTATTTTTAAAGAAATGTCTTCATCATCTGATCCCATATGTGGATGCTATCCCTATCAAGACCCATGAACAACCATAGTGCAACATCCTTGAGTGTGGCAGGGAAATGTTTCAATTTCCGGGCATTTGACACATAGTCATAGCTTTTGCAAAGTACGTCAAACTCAAAGACGAAGGTTTCACGATCTTGTTTAGATAATCCATGAAAATTTGCAAGGATGAATGAGGGATTTTCTTCATTTTAGTCTCTTCATTTGATCCTCTGATCAAGAATCTGAAAGAAGAGGTTTCTTCCTTGACAATTTCGTGTGCCATTTCTCTTCGCGGGCTGTCTTTTGTCTCTACGAGTACTTTAGGAAAGATGAATTTCCCAGAGTGGTATTTTTCACTAATCAACCCTTCAGAAATTGGAACCTCTGTGTGCATAGATCCTTGTACAGTATCAGATTCATTAGGAGAGGTCTTGGGCTTCTTTTTGGCAAGAAAACTTGTTGTAGGTGATAGGTAGTTTGGTTGACTATGCTCCTTTCTCTCTTGAGATTGAATTGCATTGTTAGTTTTTTGGGGGTTTTTGGACGAACTAATAAATGTACCTTGCTGATCTCTAACTCCGTGCATAGAAAATGTTAGAAAAACATTCTATGAATTGTTGAAAAGAAATCACAACACTCAATCTACTGAAATGAAAATCCACACAACTATTGAAACATAATCTATTCTTTTTTACAGTTCTTAGACAACGATGCCAAAAATGACAGAATTTTTAATTACTTCCTAATTAACTTAGTGAGAAACTGAAGAGTTGTGCATTTCATTATCAATATGGGATCATTTATTACTTACTAACTGTCATGCACCATATATGACAATGTAGAGTTGCAATTGCTAAGGAGTTGTAGTACTTCGAATGTCATAAGTCGATATTTCAAGATACTTAATTAAGTCACCAAGATATCCTACTTCTTAAATTGTAGGAAAATAAATATCATGCTTGCAGGAAAATAAAATCACACTTGCGAAAAATGAATCACACTTGCATAAGTTAAACCATACTTGCAAAAAATAAATCACACTGGCAGAAAGTTAACCACACTTGTGGTAAATAAATCACATTGGAAGAAAGTAAATCACACTTGTGTAAATTAAATCACACTTGTGCAAAGTAAATCACACTAGAGGAAAATAAATCACACTTGCGAAAAATGAATCACACTTGCATAAATTAAACCATACTTGAAACAAATAAATCACACTGGCAGAAAGTAAATCACACTTGCGGAAAGTAAAGTTATGCTAACATCTAATGGTGACTTGCTCAAGTAAAGGATGATCATGTCTTGCTATAACAATTGCATGTTTGTACTTTCACTATTAATTTACAAAACCAATAATCTAAGTCACTTGTCACGTCCAAACCCCCCGCCGTGCCACGTGTCCAATGTGTCATACATGATTCGACCTAATTCGTGTCCGACACTTGTTTAGAATGTGTCATGTTCACATGACACGTGTATCCTGAAAACAAGACATGTGTCCTGAAAATAGGACACGTGTCCTGCTCAGAAAAGGAACCTGGCTCATGTTTTCTCATGCAAGTTGCAGCTGTGAGGTGTTTCGGTGTGCATATAAAGGTTATTTTTCCTTACTAATTCTATTTAAAGAGGTCCCCACCCCCTCCATGTCACCCACCCTAGTAATTAATGGTAATATTAAATTCTTAAAGTAAAAGTGACATTCTCCTTTATCTTTCATTTTCATTCTTTTACTTAAATTTTTAACATTACCATTAATTGTTTCAGGATGTTTGAGAGTTGTTCCAATCTCATTGGACTTGATATGGAGAAAGTGGAGTTTCAGGTCCCATTTAAAATTCAACAGACTTAATGGTTTTCAGGATTTCAAGATTGGTAGGATTGCAATGTTTCCACTGGATTCCATCATGTATGAGGGTATGGAACTGACATTTAATCAAGGGAACCAATCCCTTTATGTAACTCGATGTTGGTGGCATTGATTGTTGAAATATTTTGTCATGGCCTCAGTAAAAATGTACCCTTCACTCAGGTATAAACTCTTCTCTTTGTCATCATGTCAAGTGACTTAGTGGTGTATGTGCACACCAACCTCTGTCTTATATGTAGGAACTGGGCAGAGAGAAGAGTGGTTGAATGGAAAGACAAATATGTGGGATGTGTTTCTTGATGATATGGGTTTGGACAATAGTGTTGAGTTGGCAATGTCATCATTTATTTTAGTAACTTAGTAACATAGTAGTTACTAAGTTAGTACTAGTTGTATGATTGAATTTGTATCATCATCATGTAAATGTTTACAATTAAATTATTTCATTTTTGTATGTGTAATTCATAATATATATATATATATATATATATATATATATATATATAACATGTTCTCCGTGGCTTGTTTTCGGGGGTCATCGTGCCTGTGTTAGATATTCATATTTCTGTGTCCTCCATGTCCTGTGTCCCCATTTCAGGTGACTTAGCCAATAATATTAATATTAATTCCAATATGTTGAGGAATAAAGTTGTCACAAATCTAAGAGAAAACATAATGGAGTAAAGTTGCAAGCGGAGTTGCAACAATGAAGCTGCATCACAAAAGTTACAACGACATGAGTTGCAACAACGAAGCTACAACACAAAAGATACAACAATGCGAGCTGCAGTGACGAGAGTTGCAACAACATCTATGATTACAAACTTATAGAAATTGAATCAACATCGAGTTGCAACTTAATATTGCAGGACTCACGACATAATGAAACTAAACATTAACCACACTTGAATTGCAATTAACTATTCTACGAGATCTGGAATTGCAGCATATTAAGAAATGAAACAACTACATAATTAAATGAATAGAATTGAAATGAAAAATCTACCCCTAATTTTATAGGAAGTACCTAACTAAGGAGGGGGCCCTACCCCCTTAGACAAGGCACTGGGATACAAAATAAAAATAGCACGAGTACTCAATGCATCATCACATGAACAAGAGAAGAAAATGAATTATATTGAAAAAATCTAAAATTTACAATAAAAATCGAATGTTATCACCGGAATAATTCCCCCCCAAGCTCTAGGGAAGCTGGAGTTCTTATACAATATAACTGATGTCTAAAATAAAACAAAGGGAATGATGGACATCCATGAGAATCAGACTGTATGTCCGTTTACATTAATGCTTCCAAATTTTAGTAAAGATCGGGCATGTGCTAATTTGGATTAGCTGAGCGATAATTGGTGAGAAAACTAACTTCTCTTTTGGTTGTCCACTTGCCTCCTGTAACCTTCCTATGTGAGGAATGTTACTAGACTTCCTACTGTACTATTGACTGTTGTGCTGATGGAATTTGTACTCGGAGTTGCAGCAACATAGAGTGCAATTAGAGTTGCGACAATTGTATTGTGCTTGAAGTCGCAACAATGAAGAGGAATTGTAGCCACTATAAGGAGTTGCAGCTACTATAAGGAAACCACTGTAATTTCTCCTGTATAGCAGTGTTAGAGCATGGAAGTAACAACTTCCTTAAGAAATATGTAAGAATAACATAAAAATGGCATATGGGGAAAGATTCATACCTTGATGAAAAGTGAGACAAAAATGGATAAGAAAGGTATCAAAAAGGAAACGATCAGTGGAAAATGGTAAGGGAAAAAGTACTAGATAGGTGCTAAAAGTATGCCAATTTAGGCACCTGTCACTCCCAAAGACAAGAAGGACAGATTCAGAGGATCTTTCCCACCAAGATCGCCTCGCATAACTCGGTACCAAAACTCTTTCCTAGGTTTTTTTTGTGTTGCAATCACTTTGGTCATAAAGCAACATATTGTAGAGTATATGCAAGAAATAATCATCCGTGGAACAAAAACATAAGTACTTATGGGTTCTCAAATAGAAACAATAATTCATTTTCTCCATTATTTGATTACAATGTTGTATGTTATAAGTGTAAAAACTATGGGCACATATCATGTTTTTTTAGAAGTGGCCTACTGGGAACTTTTAGACAAAATAGGGAAAAAGATAAACTTGACAAACAAAAGAAAGAACACAAAGGAGTTTGGAAAAGGAAGCGGGAGCAAGAAAAGAAGAAGAAGGAGGAATCTATGCTTGTGCAAACTACCCTTCATGTTCAAAACAAAGAAACATATGGTATGTTGACAGTGGATGTTCAATACACATGACACAGGACAAGAACAACATAGTTACCAACTTAACGAGAACTCTACATAGTTCTCGTTTTTTTGGGGGGGCAAGTTTTTTACCCCGTTTTTAAAAATGGTGTAACCAGTAGCACCCCTCTCCCTTTTTAGGTGGTTTTTTGATATTTTAAATTTTCTAATACATAAGGTTTCCACTTTTTTGTTTTTAAATGCTTGTTTTTTCAGTTATTTTCAAATTGTTCAATTTTATTTTATTTTATTTTATCTCAATGGTGTTTTTTCATCTATTTTCAAACTTTTTATTATTTATTTATTTTTATCCACTGGTGTTTTTAATCATATTTTCATGCTCAATCCAATGTTAAAAATGTTGTACACCATTTATTTATTTTAAATTAAGATTTTTCGTGTAATTACGTGTCCTTAATTAAATTATGGTTCCATACATTTTAAATATAGTGGAAAATATCATTTTTAACACATTGTTTTACCTTTACTTCAATACATAGAAAATACTTATAATTAAATAACACTATTTTAAAATATTTACCAAAAGTATACAATTCATTTTTTTTTGGATCAATTAAAAACTAAAAAAAATAAGAAAACAAAAAGAATTGAAATTAAAAAAACATTTTAAAAACAAATTTATATTTAAAAAAACCATTGAATAAAAACCTAAAAAATTAATGAGAAAAAAAAACCATAAAATTAAATATTTATATATATCTAAAGTAATAGAAAATGAGAAAAAAATTAAAAAAGGTAAAAACAAATTATAGCCCAAAAAAACATTGAAAAGGCGGAAAAAACTCTAAAGATTTAAAAATATATATAAAAAAAACTAAAATTAAAATTTTAATACAAAATTTAAAAAACAATTAACAAAAACAAGTTAGAATTAATATATTAAAAAAATTCAAATTTATATAAAACATAAATGTTTTATGTA
>ML796693.1:30616-78353 GCA_009831015.1 Picea engelmannii | reverse complement strand
AGATAGATAATTTTGATCTTCTAGATTAGGGTTGATTACATCTTTATAATACCTTAATTTTCTTTTTTCCTCTAACTCTTTATCACACCACATTTTCTCTTTAAATTTTGATTTGACGTTTTTTTTAATAGTATCTTTTTTCTACAAAATGGTTTCTTCCATGATTCCCCAATAGTTTATCCAAGACCGGGCGTCTTTATGCCATCCTCGCTTGAGTCGATGATGATTATGACTTGATTTTGAAGCAATTTTAGGTAGCCTCTTGTCTTCCATGATGTTTAACTTGTTCTTATACATTAGGTATCCAGTCATAGCCATGCTCTCAATGGGGGAGAGACTTGTTTCTAAGAGGAGGATGGGATAGGGCGTATTTCCTTTAATTTTGAGATTATAGGTTATAAAATTATTTTGTATTTTCTCTATCTTTCTCTAGGATTCACGAGAGATACTACAACCCCAGACTTCACATCCATAAAGAATAACAGGTGTAACAAGAGTCTCAAAGAGGAGTTTCTTCTTATCCCAACTCCAAAGATCAACTGATTTACAATTGTTTTCAAGCCCATAATAAGTTTTCCATCCCCTAATAATCCTTTTCTCAATGCTATAATTCCAATTGAGCTTGTGGTGAATATCAATTCCAAGATATTTGTATTAAGTCACTTCCTCCAAGTTGTTGTTGTCATATACAAAGATATCATAAGAGATCTTATTGGATTTAATAATCATGACCTTAGTCTTATCAGTATTAACAGTCATACCCATATTGGAGCAAAAATCCTTGAGGGTTCTTAGTTGGTTTTCAAGATCATGGGGACTCCTTGCCATACGAATGATATCATCAACATAAAGAAGAAGATTAATGACTATACCAGTGAGAGTAGGGCTGACACAACCTGCTTTTTCCAAGCATTCTTCTAACTTGTCAATGCATATGCCAAAAAGGGTAGGGGACAAGGGACAACCTTGTTTGACTTTGATATTGCAGTTAATCTCTTTTGACCAGCCCTCAGTGTTTTTAAACTTAGCAATAATGTTCTCATACATCCTTATTGCAGCAACCCTCAACTCAGAGGCACTTATATATATATATATATATATATATATATATATATTATTTTAAGGTTTTTTAATTTAGTTTAGTCAAATATGTTTTATTTTATATGTTTTTCTTAAAATATTTTATCGAGTTTTTTTTCTCATTTTTTAAAAGTTTGAAGGCGTTTTTTGTTCATTTTTTTAACAAAAAAAACGTATTTTTGTTTTAAATTATTGTTTTCCGGTCAAATTTTATTTTATTTTTCATTTCTTTTTAGTTTTTCTTTGGTTTTCACCATGTTGTTCAGTTTTGTTGTTTTTTTTTTTAAATTTGGATTTTGAACATATTTTTTTAAATATGTTTATGTCATCATTAAAAAATATATATTTCTGAAGATTTTCTCTTTTCTCTTTGTTTATTTTTTAATGTAAATTGAAGAGAAAAAAAATGAAGTTAGTAAATAAATTTTCAAGTGACCATTTAGGATCTAATTTTGGGTTTTTTATTCGTGTAGGGATTTGTTGTCAAGGCCACAATTTGAATTAGGTCGCAATTAGCTGTAATTTTAGCGTTTAGAAAAAACATTTTTCTTTAGATAGCGTCATGTGTTTATTTAGGTGTTGATTTTAAGGTTTTTTTAAGCAACTATTTTATGTTTTAAGGTCATGCTTGAAAAAAGTTGTAATTTTGACCGAGTCAAAAAAATTGGTGATATCGATAGCACCACATTTTGATTTGGGTGTTGATTTTAGAGTTTTTTTGAGCAACCATTTTATCCTTTAATTCCATGCTTGAAAAAAGTTGTAATTTTAATCCGGTTACAAAAAATGGTGCTACCGGTAGCACCACTTTTTGATTTGGGGGTTGATTTTAAAGTTTGTTTGAGAATCCATTTGATCCTTTAAGCCCATGCTTGAAAAATGTTGTAATTTTGACCCGGTTACAAAAAATCGTGCTACCAATAGCACCACTTTTTGATTTTGGGATTGATTTTCATGTTTTTTATGCAAAAATATGGGTTTTAAGGGCTCGAGTTCTTGTTTTGAGGTCACAGTTCTCATTAAGTTGGTAACTATGTTGAACAAGTTTCTCACTTTGAAGGAAGTAAACAAAGGTAGTGTAACATTTGGAGATAATTCTACTGTGAGGATAGCCAGAAAATGTACTCTTAGTCTTGATAATGGAAAGACTAAAATGGAGAATGTCTTGTATGTTGAAGGTTTGGAACATAAGCTTCTCAATGTTAATCAAATGTGTGATCAAGGACACACTCTCACATTTGATTCTTAAGGCTATGAGATAAGGAAGAAAGTCTTGGGAAGATTAGTGGAAAATACATATAGAACCTCAAATAATGTATATATCCTCAATGAGATCAAGGGAGAAAAATGTTATATGGGACAAATAGATGAGAGTTGGTTGTGGCATAGAAGAATGGGCCATATAAACTTTGATAATCTAATAAAAAACAACACTAAACAAGCAGTGAGATATAAGCCAAAGATTTCTAAGCCTTCAAACAGTCTTTGCAAGCAATGTCAACATGGGAAACATACAAGAGAAAGCTTCAAATAAAAGGAGTATGCAACAATGAATCCATTGGAACTCGTTCATATAGATCTTTGTGGGCCTATAAGAACACAAAGTCTACAATGTGAAAATTACTTCATGTTGCTCATTGATAATTACTCTAGATTGACATGGGTTACATTTCTAAAATAAAAATATGAAGCGTTTGAGAATTTCAAAGCATTCAAAGCCTTGGTTGAAAATCAAACTGATTTGAGAATCAAGTGCTTGAGATCAAATAGAGGAGGTGAGTTTATCTCAAATGAATTTAAAGAATTTTGTGAGCTTCATGGAATAAAGAGACATTTTCCGGCTGCAAGAAACACAACAGAATGGAGTGGTAGAAAGGAAGAATCAAACCATACAAGAGATGTCTAGAACAATGTTGAATGAAGCTAATCTATCAAACATGTTTTGGAGAGAAGCAATCAACACTGTAGTTTACATTCTAAATAGAGGGAAAATCAGAGTCAACAACAACTAAAAATATTATGAACTATGGAAGGGTAGACCAACAATAGTTAAATACTTCAAAATTTTCAGAAGCAAGTGCTACATAAAGAGATATGATGAGGACTTGTAAAATTTGACTCCAGAGTTGATGAAGGTATCTTTCTTGGTTATTCATCAAGAAGAAAGGCTTATCGATGTTACAATAAAACATTGGGAAAAAATGTAGAGAGTGCCAATGTGAAAGTGGATGAAGCAGGGCATCAAAAGGTGAAAGAACATGTTCAAATAGAGGAGCCACGCTACAAATAAGAAGAAAAACAACAACAAGAAAACGAAGAAGAAGAATCAGAATGTCGAGATACAAAAACACCATCTAGATTTGTCCGAAATATTCATTTAGAAAATTTAATTCTTGGTGATAAAGATATGGAAGTTCAAACTAGAAGAAGACTAGTAAGTGCACCAAAACATGCAAACTTCTCTTTGCTATCTAAAATAGAGCCTAAGAAATTTACAGAAGCTAGTGAAGACAATCATTGGATTAATTCCATGGAAGAAGAGCTTAATCTAATCGAGAAGAATGAGACATGGGAAGTTGTTGCAAGACCAAAAGATAAAAATGTGATTGGCACCAAGTGGGTTTTTAGGAACAAGTTGAATTCATAAGGATAAGTAATAATAAATAAAGTAAGATTGGTTTGTAAATGCTATGCTCAAGTTGAAGGTATTGATTTTGAAGAAACCTTTGCCTCGATTGCAAGACTAGAAGCTATCAAAATGTTTTTGGAATTTGCATGTTTCAAGAACTTCAAAGTCTATAAAATGGATGTCAAGTCTGCCTTTCTCAATGGAAATTTAGAGGAAGAAATATACATTGAACAACTAGAAGGATTTTTATTATCAGAAAATAAGGATCATGTATGAAGATTGAAAAAAAGACTCTATGGGATAAAACAAGCTCCCAGATCTTGAAATTCAAGTCTTGACAAATATCTACAACAACAAGGCTTCAAAAAGGGAATTGTTGACAGTAGTCTCTACATCAAGACAATAGCATAAAATCAGTTGATTGTTTTGGTTTATGTATATAACATAATTTTTGGAGGCAATATGAACAAAATGTGCCAAGAGTTTGCAATAGAAATGCAAAAACAATTTGAGATGTACATGCTTGGTGAATTGTCATTCTTTCTTGGTTTACAGATTTCTCAATTTGACAAAGGCACATTCATTTCACAAACCAAGTATATCAAGGAAATGTTGAAGAAGTTTAGAATGGAAGATTGTGCACCATTCAACACACCCATGGTTACAGGTTGTAAATTGAGCAAAGATGATGAATCTACAGAAGCAAATAAAACATTGTACAGGTCAATAATTGGCATCCTAATATATCTGACATCATCAAAGTCAAACATTATGCAAGCAGTAAGATTGGTTGCACGGTTTCAAGTTGCACCAAAAGAAACTCATGTGCAAGTAGTGAAAATAATATTCATAACAACATCGTGTTGATGTTTGGACAACATCGGGAAGACATTATTCCACACACACACACATATATATATATGACATGATATTTAAAATACAAGGTATAAATGATATATAATGAATAAGTAGTAGTTATTTATTATCCAAGGAATGCATCATTTCATGGATGGTCACCATATGTTCTCTATATATGGAGCACTCATTATCGATTATATCTCATCTCATATGAAAAATCAACATGGTATTAGAGCAGGACTGAGCTTGGCTCCCTCATGGGAGGGCCCAAAAAAATGGAAGGAAAATGGAAACGAAGATTAAGAATAGAGTAGATAGTCTAAGTGAGTGGATTGTTGCTATTATGTGTTTGCAGTATTGTGATTAGCCCTTGTTTGTCCATTCGTCTGTGTTATTGTGATTGTGATGCATATGTGGATTTGATAAGCTATTGAGACAAAAATATGGTGGATGGCATAAGATTTCAAAGACCGGCTAAAGATGGAAGTAGGGAATAAGTTAATGCGCTGCAAAAAGATATCAATGTAAGGTGGAGAATAAGAAATTTCTCCCCCATCCAGAAGAAATTGCTCCGAAGAAGCAGATTGCCTCACAGGAGGAGATGGTAGAAGATGCGTCGATCTTCCAATTCCCATCAATAAATGCAAAGTTAAAGAATATTATTCTCCATGGAAGTGCGAGAACACGAGGCACACTTATGAGAAGTATTCGAGGTCAGTTCCACTGAATGCAAGGCTCATGTTTTGAAGAAATTCCTCTTTCCACACGGCTCGCCAAAGAATTCCATGCTACTGGGAGACTTAGATGATGAATGGACCAATTCATACAGTGGCGAGAAATATTATGATCATCTGTAACCTGGTGAAGTTGCAACTCCAGACTGGCGGGTGAGTACCGACCGTGTGGACGCTTATGTGAAGGAGAACAATCTGAATTGACAAATGTTTCAGTCAGATTCATAACTGAATTATTTGAAGGTGCGAATAAACCATCACTTGTCTCTATTTAAGGTCTTGGGATTGGTGGTGGACTTGATATTGCAATGGCTTGCCATGGATACATAATTGCACCAGAGGCTCAGTTTGGATTGCTTGGACTCCAACTTGGAGTTATCCTTGTGTTTTTTTTTTGTGGTACACAACGACCTCCATACCTAGTGTTTTATTTTCAAAGGCAATTGAAATGCCTTTGTAGGAAGCAAAAAAATCTGAAGAGGTGACTGATTGGGGTTTGTGGATGATGTAGTCCTGTTATTGTGCAATTTGTACTTTCCCAAAAGCCCAAGGAAAGTGGATACATAATTGGCGTAACTGGGAGTAACCTATCACTGCCACCTTAATAGGAAATCCCTTTCTATTTAGGAGTATTTCAAGACTACCCCAGGGGAGACGTCCTCGGTGACCTGGGGGTTTGAGAAGGCTAAGGAAATTAATCACAAGGAAATCCCTCCACTCTCATAGATCACTCAAATCAAAGGATTCTTTATGTCTTATAGAGATGAAGAAAATAAATAATATTGTGTACCTGCGCAGAACAAGACAACAAGGCAAAAAGGGGCACTTTCCAAGTACCAAAATGATTGTGAGTGCTTCATAAGACAACGAACCTTCAAAAATTAATCTAGTTGATATGAATTTGCATCAATGCAACAATTTATAACAACAATTAATATTTTATAACAGCCACAAGAATTATGCCTTGAAAATTCTTGAAAATAACAAGAAGAAATAACTTTAACCAAGCTGAATGATAAAATCTTGTCACAAGCAAGTTTGGAAATGTCTAGCTAGAAAAATAGGTCACTTTTGTAGATAATTTGCTCCAGATAGATGGTTGTAGCAATCTTTTTCAACAACAACAAATTCTAATGGTCAAAGTGAAAGAAAACACCATAGAAAGTTAGCACTTACCTAACATATTGACTAGCAATTACCACAATTGAGTTTTGAATGAGTTAAGTGCAAGTTATGTAGTGAAATGTATCCAATCAATGTATGTTTGTATGGCTGTAGCAATGTTTTGCAACATCAATAAGTTAGCTAGGGAGTGAGTCTAGTTTAAGGTTAGAAAATGTTATTAAAAGCTTCAAGGATAAAAGTTTGAGTGTTTGTTTGATCAATCAACACTTGCAAGTGGTAGACTAGTGCCTTTCTAGGGTAATGGAGTCAATAATGGTAGAAACAAATCTTAGAGGAAAGATAACAATGATAATTTTATTTCAAAGAGATGGAGACGATGAGAAAGATGTTGGTATCAGAAGGCCTCAAACATACAACTCCTAGAGATAATTGCTAGAAAGTAACAAAGGTTAGGCCCTAACGATTTATCTTTTCCTTGAAAAAATTGTAATAAAATATGAAAATGGGAAAGGAAGTAGGGTTACTAGAGTGCTACAATGGTAGGTCTCTAGTATCTACTTCAAGATAGGTGCTTTCAAGAAAATTTAACAAGTGGAAGACTATAGAGAAAAATATAGTAACATATGTCTTTCTCCTAGGGTTTCAAGCAAGCAATTTTATAATCTTAGAGATGAAACACGTAAATTTACCCTAAGAATTCATTCACAATAAAGAAATGCAGATTTACTTCACCAAGAATAATCAAACAAAACCCTAGTTGAAGATCCTCCACATGATTTTTTTCCAAAATACACCAAGAAATGCCTCCTCCAAGAAGTGCACACCACTAAATTTCAGCCAATAAACCTTAAAGAGGGTCGAATTTCAGATCACCACTTGTGTGATGAGTGAATGATGAAAAAATATGAGATTTTTATCTCTTATTTATACAATATCAATGACCTTTAATTATTTTTTAGGTCATAATAGGTCGACATGGCCAAATTACATCAAAAATCCAGTTTTTACATAAATTCAATAATTAAAACCCTAATTTCACTTTTAGAGATGACGTCGTGCCCTTCTAGGGTGACGTTAGACCCCCAACATGGAGCACTAGACATCAAATGCAAAACATTTGGCCTACAAAGGCCTCAAATGCTACCACACGTGCCAACTAGCACCAAATCGTCCTCATAAATGCCAAACCCTAACTGGATGATGTCAATGGTCAACATGATGACGACAGGGGCATTCAAGGGCCATTGTCATGGTGGAAGGGAAAGACCCCCCTGGGCATAGGCCTTCCAGAGTGTCTCGAGGAAAACGTCCTTCTTTCTTCGTGGTGCCATCCTCTGGTGTCTCTCTACCCCTGGTTGGGGTCACAACATCCATCTATTGGGATTTCAACCCCATGGAGGTCCGAGCTAATCATCTCCCCATATTTACTTGTCCATCGGGCATGGTCTTGCGAAAACAAAAAGTACGCCCTCCATGGGTTTATAAGTCACAGGAGTCATAGCAATGTCAATCACATCCAATAATCAAATTACCCAAACATGTGCATCAAACCCCCCTTTACCTAGACAAATGCTCAAAGACGTTATGCATTTTAACAAGTCAGGTTTGGAGAGGGTCTCAGGATTTCCTATTGGGATAATCCTCCTCAAGTTTGGGGTGTTTCCCAGGTGAATACTAATCTAGGTCATGTAAGTGTGTGAAATGGTGTAGGGGGAATGTTTGGGCAAAGGGTGCAGTGATAACAAGGAAATGCAGATCTTGTTTGTGGGTGCCTCTATAGAGGGTGAGCTGCACCTTGTCATGGATGCCATTATTTCCTGGCCCATTCAATGCCTTTTATTCTTTGTCTTATTGTTTTTTATTTTCAAGAGAATACCTGGGGGACATTGTCCTGGTGTGGTGACCAGTGATGACAACGTTACCCACAAGTACTTCACAGAAATGAGAAGGTTGGTTCGTGATGAAACCCACTTTCTCTTGGATATGCCACCAAGAGCCACTACCCTAGTTTGGTGACCAGATAGATGGTAGTGTCATACTGCTACATGCCCATGGACCTAATAGGTTGGCTCATGATGAGACCTCCCATCCACTAACTATACCTTGAGTTTTATTTTATCTTACGGGTCCCCTTTTCTTACTAAGAATCCTTTTATTACTTTCTCGAGAATCTCTGGGAGAAACATCTCAAAGGTTTTCTTTCAGATTTTAACTCTTTCCAGCTACTTTTACCCTCTGGGCCTTTAGCCCCTTCTTCCCACAAGGAAAGGTACAACCCTTCCTAGTGTGGAAAAACCAATGCTTGAACCAAGGTAGGGGAAGATGAGAGGGATAATGATGACAAAATGGTAAGTATGGAAGGAAAACATGTCGACCTTTCATAGACCCACCCAATGGAAACTCATCCTAAAGGGAACCAACTTACTAGGGCATTATGTCAACCCCCTTGTACGAACAAGTTAAAGAGCATAATTTCCAAGCAAACGTTGTGAAATAAAGAAGAGTTCAGTGCAACATATTCAAATGCTTCAAAAATCAGTGTGTGATATCCCGACTCATTACCTCATGGAGCAAGACCCACTACTACTTCATGACCAGGATGGTGGGATGGATGTTGTTGCTGCTGATAGATGGGATGCACTGAAGAAAAGATGGTCCCTCTAGGGCCAAGCTCAAGTCGTATGTATCTCAATACTCCATGTCTAGGACATGTGGGCCTCGAGACATAATCTCCTTAGTTATCCCTAGGATAGGGGATAACATCTGGATCCAACTCGGGGACATGTTCTCACCGTAGAGCGCATGAAAACCTCAACATCTCTGGCATGACCTATATATGCTAGATCTCAACAAATGGAATCAATAATCTTTAGGGTGGTGATATCACCCCTCCCTCACATATGATATAATGGAATAAAAGTAAACAATCATATATATACATAATGAAAAGTGAAGCTACAACTATACTACTCTAGCATGATATGCAGATGGTATATACAATGAATGCAAATGCCTACCTAACTTACCTATACTTACCTGTCATGCTGATGGCGGGAAGTACTTCTTGATGTGTATAGCATTCACAGGTAGCTTCAAAGCTTCTCCTTCCAGGGTTGTCAAGTTAAAAGAGTTTGTTCCTGCCTAACTCATGACTTTGTAGGGACCTGTCCATAATCCATCCAACTTCTTGTGAATACTAGGTTTCTCCCTTCTTTTATCCCATAACAACACTAAGTCTCCTTCAATGTAACCTATTTATTTTTCCTTGTGATCTTGATTTCTCACCATTTGACTTAGGAAACCCTCCTGGATTCATCGAACTCTAGTAACTGGTTAATTCTCCCTTGGATTTATTCTCCTTCGGTGGTGTATTGTTGAACAAAATGAAGGATAGGGATTTGGAGATTCACAGGCAGCTTCGCCTCCAACCCATACACTAGTTCAAACAAGGTTTTACTTGTCGAGGTCTTTGTTGTTATTCGATTTGCCCACAAGGCATACTTGATTTTTCTATCCAAGGACTTTTTGTTCTCTCCCACAACCTTCTTAATGATATTCATGAGGTTCTTATTGCTTGATTTTGCTAATTCGTTCCCTTGTGGGTAGTATTTTGATGAATGAGATAGAACAATGCCATACTTGAAAAAAAATTATGCTTATGCAAGGGAGATGAAAGCTTTGGAATTGTCAGTGGTAATTTTGGACAAGATCCCAAATATTGTTATGATTCTTTCTTCCAAGAAGTTCATAACCACCTCCTCAATGGATTTCTTTGTGGGAATAGATTCTACCCACATGGTAAAATAATCCGTGGTGGTCAAAATCCATCGGTAACCATTACTTGAATTATCTTTAAACTCACCAATAAAGTTTAATCCCCACTATTGAAAAGGGGCTTCTACCACCACATGTTTCAAAGGTTGTGCCGGGAGATTTTGTTTACCAGTAAAGTATTGGCAAGGTTGGCATGATCCTACATATCAGTGAGTATCAACGAACAATGTTGGCCAATAATATCTAGCTCTTAAGATATTGTGTGCGATAGTACGGGCAACAAAGTGTCCACCACAATGCCCATAGTGTAATTCCTTTAATAGTTTTTTGGCTTCTTCTTGGTTCACACATCTAAGGAGAACTCAGTTTGGGTCCTTCCAACCAAGACCATTCTCAGTTAAACAATACTTCATAGCTTTGAGTTTCAGGAATCTTCTTTTACAGTCTACTAGATGGTTTGGGCATGATAAATTCTTGAGGTAGTATATTATGTCGGAATACCATTCATCATGTTCTAGCTCACTTACTACCACGTTTACTTGTTCACTCTCTCCTATTTGTATAGCTTCTTGGTTGCTCTCAGTCAACATTCAAGCTAACCCTTGTAACTTCACAATCTTGGTGGGTTTTATTTCTAAATCATATTCTTGGATCTTGGAAACCCACTTACTCCTAGTACCCATACAATCTTGTTGTGATAAAACATCCTAAACTGCTGGGTAAGGGACATAAGCCTTAATCTTATTATAGCCCACATAGTTTCTAAAATTCTTGAGGGAATTCACCAAGGTGTAAGATTGCTTTTCAATAATAGAATAATTCATCTCTGAATCCCTAAGGACTTTACTCATGAATGCAATGGGATGTTCATGGTCATCAACATCTTTCTACAACAAGACGTCTACGATAGTATCTTGAGAAGAAAAATAGAATATCATGAAATCTCATGAATAATGAGGACTGACAAGAACTGGGGCTTGGTAAATGGTGGATTTTATGTCTTAAAAAGATTGAATGGCCTTTCCATCCCACCTGAATGCCGTGTGTTTTTTAAATAGTGCACTCATAGGTTTTATTCTTTCAGCAAAGTTCAGGACAAATCTTCTAATAAAGTTTATTTTTCCGAAGAATAATTGTTGGGATTTTTTGTTGGTTGGGGGGCATACATCTTTGATAGATTGGATCCTCTCCGGGTCTACATAAATTCCTCCCTCTGAGACTATGTGTCCCAATAAATTTCCTTTATCTATCTCGAAAATAGACTTCTTAGGGTTCAAGGATATACCATACTTTCTACATCTTTCAAAGACAATTCTGAGGTGTGAGATGTGGTCTTTTCTTCCCTTTGACACAACTGTGAGATCATCTTGGTAAATTTCTATGATCTTCTGAATGAGATCTCTAAAGGAAAAGTCCATTTCTCTTTGAAAGGTTGAACCTGCATTCATAAGGCCGAAAGGAATTCTTAAGTACATGAATGTTCCCCATGGTGTGGTAAATGTTGTTTTGAGTTGATATTATCTCTTGAGTAACACCCGATTGTATCAAGAAAATCCATCCAGCATGGACATCATTCCTTCCCCAATGACCCTTTGTAATAAGTGTTCCATATTTGGGAGGGGTTAATTGTCTTTCAAATATAGTTGGTTAAGGTTTTGGAAATCTACGCATAGGCGAATGTCACTGCTTTTGTTTCGGACAACTACCAAATTGGACATCCATGATGAATATCTAATGGGAGCTATGATACCAACTTCTACCATCTTTTGGAGTTCCTTCTCTATGTGGTCTTCCAACTTAGGGTTAATATGTCTTAGCTTTTGTCGAAAAGGTTTGTCTCCCTCTGTCAAAGGTATAGCATGATGGATGGCATCACCCCTATAAGCCTTTAATTCATCATAATTCCAAGAAAAGGTATCTTTAAACTCTCTTATGAGGTCAATTATCTCATTCCTCTCTTTTTTTGTCATACCTTTCCCTATTTTGACCATTCTTGGATCTATCTTGGTGCCAATGTTGAATTATAAGGCTTCACTTGTTTGTTGTTTGGGGTTTTTTCCTTTGTAAACATCATGTCTATCAAAGAGTTTTTCTAAAGGAACACACCCTTTCGGCAGAGTGTTATTTTGTAAGTTTACTACATCCAAGTCCATGGAATCAACTAGGAAGTTTACTTGTGAATTGGTGAATTCTCTACTATTTTCCATGAATCTAAGGATTTTACTATTGTCTTCAAAGACTTGCCAATGTTCCAAGTTATCAGGGATTGATGGTCTAAATAGGACCTCTATTTTTCACAAGTTTTGAAGGGGGCCATCACAAGGTTGCAAAGTGGATGCTGAGACATCTAAGGCATCTGATACATAGTTTTCTTCTCTGGGAGCTGCTTCGATTGATACTACCTCAAAGGATTTTGCAACAGACCTTGCAAAGTCTCAGTACCTTTTTAATCTCTCATTTTTTGTGGCAAAGTTTAACAAAGCTTGTGATACTATTAAGTTTGAATCTCCTATAACCCTCAAGTGTGTGACACCTTTGTCGATTTCTAAATTAAGACCTATAATCAAAGCCTCGTATTCGACAACGTTGTTTGTACAATGATATTCAAGTCTATAGGAGTAGTAGAAAGTTTCCTTGGATGGGGTTGTTAGGACGATACCTTCCCCTAAACCAGAAATTGCATGAGCACCATCAAATTCTAGGGTCCATATTCCTTCGGGTGTTTGGCTAAGTTCATCCTCTGATTTTCCTCCTTGGAAAAACCAAATTTCCATCCCATTATTCACACAAAGGAGTTGATTATTAGGTTCTTTGGGAGTTTCAATGAGGAATCCTATGATGGGTACTTTATGAAGGGTAAAAAATCCTCCTTCGAGGTGAGGTATAATAGCTTTGGACCCTTGGTATTGGAATCTCTTGCCCAATTTTTCTATCAAGTCTTTGCGGAGTAGAATTCCCCAACTACTTAAAGTGTCTATCATTATTACATCGATCTTGAAAGAGACATCAGGGCAAGCATGGAAGGAAACATTTAGGTTTTTGATAATGCCTCCTGTAAAACCATCTTGCATGTTTGGTTGTGATATATTGAGACCTAGTTGGTACATAACCCTCTCAATCATAATTTTTCTAGGGGTATCTGGGTCAAAAACACAATTATGGAGAAGGAAATCGTTGATTTGAAGGGTAACATAAAAAGGTGTAGGTTCTCCATATTTTGTTCCCATGCTCCCAACATGATAGACAATGGGGAATTCCTCTTCACAATCATCTTCCTCATCGATTTGTGAATGTGAGTATTCGATATCTCCAACCTCAAGATCTACAAAGGTATCTTGAGGGTGTTTCAAATCCTTAGGGGGCTCATTTTTTTGTGAAAATAAGGAAGTATCTTTCATGTTTGAGAAACCCGTGATCCATTTCCTAGGGAAAGTGTTATTATCTACCTATAGAATATTTGGGAGTTCATGCTATATTTCTCCCATGCTTTCCTCTAAGATGTCATCATTGTTCAAGAGATTGACCTGATGAATAGAATCACTGAACTTAAGATTTTCTTCGATCTGGCAAACAACATCTTGTGCTTCTTCTAGGCTTGTAGGAAATCGGTTTTTGAGGGTAAATTGTAATTTTCCTTATAAGGAGTTTAGATACTGTTGAAGAATAACGCTCTCTTTGTGAAATTTTGGCTCAAGTTTGCTAATTAGGGTGTTGAACCTATCATTGAATTCCCTAACATCTTCATCACTTTGCTTGCAAATTTTGAGGTATTGGGAATAAATAGAGGCTATACTTTCTACCTTACCCCATCTTTTCAAGAAAGCATGTTCCACATCTTCAGGGGTTTTGAGGCTTCCACTTTGGAGTGTATTAATCCAATCCCTGGCATTCCTGGTGAGTGAGGCCAGGAAAAGTCTCATAAATGTGTTAGGATGCTATTTTCCAAATTGATGGTATTCATAACCCTCACAAAATTTAGTCCAATGTGTGTTGCCATAAGATCCTACATCTCCCAAGAATTTGGGCATCCAGGAGTCGACTTATTTTGGGAGATAATGTAATCCCCCTTGGATGTTAGCCAAGTCCAAAGGGAAAACATTTCTTCAGGAGACCATTTAGGAGAAGCTACAAGGATGACAGGAATAGGAGGAAGATAAAGTGTATACCGACGTCTGTTACAAGTCGTCATCGATGGAGTTTCTAGATAATATTCTAGAGATTATAAAAAATATGAGGGGATCACACTCAGTGGAGTCACCAGGTAAGCTTTGTAAGATAAAGGATTTTGGAGAAAAATATTGCCGAAAAAGTGTCGTCTTAAGGAATATTGACTCAGTGTTCCCCAACAACGACACCAAAATGTTATCGCGCAATTTGTACTTTCCCAAAATCCCAAGGAAAGTGGATACCGATTTGGAGTAACTGGGAGTAACCTATCACTATCACCTTAATACGAAATCCCTTTCTATTTAGAAGTATGTCAAGACTACCCCAGGGTAGACGTCCTGGTGACCCGTAGGTTTGAGAAGGATAAGGCAAGTAATCACAAGGAAATCCCTCCCCTCTCACATATCACTCAAATCAAAGGGTTCTTTATGTATTATAGAGATGAAGCAAATAAATAATATTGTGTACCTGCCCAGAACAAGACAACAAGGAAAAAAGGGGCACTTTCCAAGTACCAAAATGATTGTTAGTGCTTCATAAGACAATGAACCTTCAAAAAGTAATCTAGCTGATATGAATTTGCAGCAATGCAACAATTTATAACAACAATTAATATTTTATAACAACCACAAGAATTATGCCTTGAAAATGCTTGAAAACAACAAGAAGAAATAGCTTTAACCTAGTTGAATGATAAAAGCTTGTCACAAGCAAGTTTGACAATGTATAGCTAGAAAAATAGGTCACTTTTGTAGAGAATTTTCTGCAGATAGATGGTTGTAGCAATATTTTGCAACAACAACAAATTCTAATGGTCAAAAGTGCAAGAAAACACCATACAAAGTTAGCACTTACCTAGCAGATTGACTAGCAATTATCACAATTGAGTTTTGAATGAGTTAAGTGCAAGTTATGTAGTGAAATGTATCCAATCAATGTATGTTTGTATGGTTGTAGCAATGTTTTTCAACAACAACAAGTTAGCTAAGGAGTTAGTCTAGTTTAGGGTTAGGAAATGTTAGTAAAAGCTTCAAGGATAAAAGTTTGAGTGTTTGTTTGATCAATCAACACTTGCAAGTGGTAGACTATTGCCTTTCTAGGGTAATGGAGTCAATAATGGCAGCAACAAATATTAAAGGAAAAATAGCAATGATAATGTTATGTCAAAGGGATGGATAGGATGAGAAAGGTGTTGGTATCCCAAGGCCTCAAACATCCAACTCCTAGAGATAATTGCTAGAAAGTAACACATGTTAGGCCTTAGCGATTTATCTTTTCCTTGAACAAATTGTAATAAAATATGAAAATGGGCAAGGAAGTAGGGTTACTAGAGTGCGACAATGGTATGGCTCTAGTATCTACTTCAAGATAGGTGCCTTTCAAAAAAAAATAACAAGTGGAAGACTATAGAGAAAAATATAGTAACACGTGTCTTTCTCCTAGGGTTTCAAGCAAGCAATTTCATAATCTTAGACATGAAACAAGTAAATTAACCATAAGCATTCATTCACAACAAATAAATGCAGATTTTCCACTTACTTCACCAAGAATAATCAATCAAAACCCTAGTTGAAGATCCTCCACATGAAAATTTTCCAAAATACACTAAGAAATTCCTCCTCCAAGAAGTGTGCACCACTAAATTTCAGCCAATAAACCTTAAAGAGGGCCGAATTTTAGACCACCACTTGTGTGATGAGTGAATGATGAAAAAATATGAGATTTTTATCTCTTATTTATACAATATCAATGACCTTTAATTAATTTTTAGGTCATAAAAGGCCGACATGGCCAAATTACATCAAAAATCCAGTTTTTACATAAATTCAATAATTAAAACCCTAATTTCACTTTTAGAGACGATGTCACGCCCTTCTAGGGTGACGTTAGACCCCCAACATGGAACTCTAGGCCTCAAATGCAAAACACTTGGCTTCCAAAGGCCTCAAATGTTGCCACATGTTCCAACTAGCACCAAACCGTCCTCATAAATGAAAAACCCTAACAGGATGATGTCAAGGGTCAACATGATGATGTCAGGGGCCTTCAAGGGCCAATGTCATGGTGGAAAGGAAAGACCCCCCTAGGTCTAGGCCTACCAGAGTGTATCGAGGAAAACATCCTTCTTTATTCTTGGTTCCATCCTCTGCTGTCTTTTTTCCCCTAGTTGGGGTCACAACATCGATCTATTGGGATTTTAGCCCCATGGAGGTCTGAGCTAATCATCTCCCCATATGTACCTGTCCACCGGGCATGGCCCTACATCAACAAAAAGTATGCCCTCCATGGTCTCATAAGTCACAAGGGTCATAGCAATGTCAATCACATCCAATAATCAAATTACCCAAACATGTGCATAAAACCCCCCTTTACCCAGAAAAATGATCAAAGACGTTATATAGTTTAACAAGTCAAGTTTGGAGAGGGTCTCAGGATGTCCTATTGGGCTAATCCTCCTCAACTTTGGGGTGTTTCACAGGTGAATACCAATCTAGGTCATGTAAGTGTGTGAAATGGTGCAAGGGGAATGTTTGGTCAAAGGGTGCAGTGATAACATGGAAATGTAGATCTTGTCTATGGGTGCCTCTGTAGAGGGAAAGCTGCACCTTGTCATGGATGCCATTATTTCCTAGCCCATTCAATGCCTTTTTTCTTTGTCTTATTGATTTTTATTTTCAAGAGAGTAGTTAGGGGACATTGTCTTGGCATGGTGACCAGTGGTGACAACGTTACTCACAAGCACTTCACGAAAATGAGAAGGTTGGATCGTGATGAGACCCCCTTTCTCTGGCTATGCCACCAAGAGCCACTACCCTGGTTTGGTGACTAGATAGATGGTAGTGTCATACCGCTACATGCCCATGGACCTAATAGGTCAGCTCATGATAAGACCTCCCATCCACCAACTAGACCTTGGGTTTTATTTTATCTTACGGGTCCCCTTTTTTTACTGAGAAGCCTTTTATTGCTTTCTCGAGAATCCCTGGGCGAAACATATCAAAGGTTTTATTTCAGCTTTTAACTCTTGCCAACTAATTTTATCCTCTGAGCCTTTAGCCCCTTCTTCCCACAAGGAAAGGTACAACCCTTCCTAGTGTGGCAAACCTAATGCCTGAACCAAGGTAGGGGAAGATGAGATGAATAATGATGAAAATGGTAATTATGGAAGGAACGAATGATGACCTTTCATAGACCCACCCAGTTGTAACTCATCCTAAAGGGAACCAACTTACTAGGGAATTTTGTCACCCCCCCAGGTATGAACAATTTAAAGAGCATAATTTCCAAGCAAACGTTGTAAAATAAAGGAGAGTTCAGTGCAACATATTCAAATTCTTTGAAAATCACAATGACACATACCATGATATCCATACTCATTACCTCATGGAGAAAGACCCACTGCTACTTTAGGACTAGGATGGTGGGATGGATGTTGTTGTTGTTGATAGATGGGATGCACTGAAGAAAATATGGGCCCTCCGGGGCCAAGCTCAAGTCATATGGCTCTCGGTACTCCATGTCTAGGACCCGTGAGCCTCGAGACATAAGCTCCTTAGTTATCCCTAGGATAGGGGATAACAAGTCCCACCTATGGAATGTGCGTGAAAAGAAGATGCCACGTGCATATACAGAGAAGGTTGGAGCTATGCAGAAAGAGCTTTCCAGTATTCAACCTGAAGTTATTTTGTTTATGTCCAAGATCAAGAAGCTTTATGTTTGTGAGGTGCATGTAAATGCCACTTTGAGAAAAATGAATGAATATTTGTTTCGAGGGAGACGTAATTTCAAAGTTCTAAGAGTTAAGACAGTGAATATTTTACTCTACATTTGTCCGCTACAGAAAGTAAATGTTCAATAGGACAATCTAGTTATTACATGTGGAGGCAACGTTTTCATGTGAAAAATGAGTGTAAAGTTGAGCAGTGAAAAGAAGCCACACGAGATTGTTGAGGGAACCATTAGATTGTTGTGGTAGAAGAACCATATCTTAGAATTCCTCTTGTTGTCTACACGGTTTAGAGGTGGTCTCTTACACTTCCTCGAATTAGAAAATTAATGTGATCACTGTAGACTTCCTTTGAAGTGAGAAGCAGTGATAAACCCTCTTAGTCTAGATCACATGAATCTTGTGTCAGTGTGTTGATGTTTGAGGCAACAACGTGTGACATTCTCCCCTGAGGGTCCTATGTGGACTAGTAAGGGGGAATATGGACTTCATACTTATGTTCCTCAGACAGTCAAATGAAGGAACCAACACATTGGTTTCACGATGAAACCTTGATGTATCCTAGAGAAGACATTGGTTCCATGAGGGAACCTCGATATGTCTTAGATATGTGTTCCACGAGGGAACCATGAGATATCTAGTATGGACATAGTTCATGAGTGAAGCCTGAGTTTGGACACTTTTGGATATTTGGGTTTCGAGTATACATTCATGTACCCAAGGAGAAAATGACCAAGCTAGACCCTTTGGGTAGAAAGGGTACATTTGTGGGGTATAGTGAGTCTTCAAAGGCATACCAGTTCTACATCCTTGGTTAGAGACAGTTTGAGGTGAGAAAAGATGTTACCTTTGAGGAGGAGGTAGCCTTAATGAGATCTAAAGGATCTCACATGGAGATTGATAGTGAGAGATAGGAATATGGTGCCTTCTCCCCCTCACCCTCCATCAGTTCATAGGGAGACAATTGAGCCTATTGATCCAATTAATCCCGTTGATCCTGTAGCTCCAGTTGATGTTTGTAGAGATATTGCAGTAGGTCGGAAGAGACCTACATGGGCTTGTCAGACTCTACAGAAGGAAGAAGGACATGCACATCCTTGTGGTACCTTCCGAGAGAGAAAGAGACCTCAGAGATATTTGTGCTATGCTACAACTATGAGCCACATCATTGATTACAAGCCTTCCTGTTATGAGGAGGCATCTAGTCAACTAGTATGGAGATATTCCATGATCGAGGAGTATCAATCCATCATGAAGAATGATGTGTGGGATATTGTTCCGAGAACTGAGGGGAAGTCCATAGTGACTTCCAAGTGGATCTATAAGATCAAACACACATTTGAAGGGAGAATCAAGAAGCACAAAGCAAGATTTGTTGCTAGAGGATTCTCTCAGGGTGAGGGAATAGATTATGAGGAGACATTTTCTCCTGTTGCTTGATACACTTCTATCTGGACGATTATTTCCCTTGCAACAACCATGGGTTGGAGACTACATTGGATGGATGTGAATACAACCTTTCTCAATGGAGAGATTGAGGAATAAGTATACATCGAGCAACCAAATGGTTTCTTGATACATGAGAAGGAGTCTCATGTGTGCAGGTTGAAGAAGGCCCCATATGAACTCAAGAAGGCACCTCGAGCTTGGTATGTGAGGATTGATGGACACTTGTTGAGTTTTGGATTCAACAAAAGTGTTGTTGATCCCAACTTGTACTACAAGACTATTAATGGGGAAGTACACGATTGAGATATTGAAGAAGTTTGGGATGCTGAAATGTAAGCCCATGGCTACACCAATGGTGACGAATCTGAAGAAACTAAGTGTGTCTTCTTCCGATTCCGACGAGATTGATACAAACTTATACAGACATCTGATTGGATCATTAATGTATATGGTTAACAACATACCAAATATTTTTTATGTAGTGAGTGCACTTATCCAGTTTATGAGTCAGTCGAGACAAACACATTGGATTGCTGCAAAGCATGTGTTGAGATACCTGTGAGGCACAGTTGGACATGGTCTAAGATATACATCCACTATTGACATGAGATTGTAGAGATAAATTGACTATGATTGGGTAGGGAGTGTAGTGGAAAGGAAGAGCACCTCTGGGTGTTGATTCACTTTGGGATCTTCCATGGTTTCCTGGTGTAGCAGGAAACATACGTCTATGGCTTTGAGCACCGCAAAAGCATAGTACATTGCATTGAGTGTGGTAGTCCACGAAGCAGTGTGGATTTGCAAGCTCCTTGCAGATTTATTTGGACATGTGATGGATTCCACTGTTATTCATTGTGATAACCAGAGTTGTGTGAAGCTCTCAGAGAATCCAATGTTTCATGACAAATAAAAACACATTGAGATCAAGTACTATTACATCCGAGACATGGTGTAGAGGAAGGAAGTACTGGTGCAATACCTTCCTACATATGAGAAGGTTGTCGATGTTCTTACCAAACCCATTACCAGGATGAAGTTCGAGTACTTCCGTGACAGACCTAGCATTGCAGAGAATGCCTCCCTCACTAAGAGGGAGTTTTAATGCTTGCATCTTCCTGAGACATTCTACAGATCATACTCCTTTGTGACTGAGTTGAGTTGATCTGTGAGGACACTTATCCAAGAGGGATAAGTGGGTTTGGGATTATATCCCAACATCCCTTGTGGAGAGCACATGAGGACACGTCCCTTGTGGAGAGAACATGAGGACATGTCAAGGGAGTTGACCTTGACGTCAAACACTATGGAGAGTTGACCCTAGTGTTTCTAGAGGGAGTAGCCTCTATAAGTCCACATGGGAGTGCCATGTGTGACAAAAAAATTTCTACAATGTCTCGAGTAAGCATCGGGAGGACCTTCTCCTAGATTGGGATACAAACCAAGGGAGATAGGATGCATTTATCACAAAGGTGTACTTGTGGTAAATGGGCCCAGGCCTAGTCCTTCCTTGATCATGAAAATGAATAATATGGACTCGAGGTGATTTCCACGTGTCAGTTAGCATCGGGCTGACATTCACTCATAGGGGTGTACCTTTGGTGAACGACCCTGGTGTGGTATTTTTCCTATTCATGGTGATTTGACAAGGAATAATAAAGACTCAAGATGCTAGATGCTATCACATACAGGCCCAGAGTGAGCCTGATCTCATAGAGAGTCATTTGGCTCAAATGTAGAGTTGCAGAAGGAGTTTCCCATCGGTTCAAGTGGGAGAGAGACATCTCCCAAGAATGACATACAAATGTCATGAGTCTAGGGTGAAGTTTGTAGACTTCTGAGACAAGCTTTGCCATGATAAAGAATGTCTCACCATATGTTCTCTATATATGGAACACTCATTATCGATTATATCTCCTCTCATATAAAAAATCAACACATCTACCTATCCATTAACACAATTAGAGTAGCACATTAAAAAAAATAAGAGAACCATTTCACACACCTAAATTACTCCACAACCACAAACAAATCCATACACAAAGACACATTGTTTACCCTAAAAATCCAAATGGGAAAACCAACATTCAATGGTTTCTTAGTCTATTTCAACAATCAATGGTTACAATGCAGGTTTTATGCTTATGGGCCATTCAACAATTTACATAGCACCTTCTCCTTTTCATTCTCTCCCCTTCTCCTTTGCATTCTCTCTTCCTGGCAAAAAAAAAACCTTTGAGAGTGAACATACAAGAATAAATAGGAAGAGTTGGGGTAACGAGAAGGCCAATATGCATGACCTTTCATTTCCCATTCCTTAGTATTTTCTCTCCTATTTTCATTTTCTATTTTACTTAATTCTTGTTTTCTTCTCCTTTGTCTTATTCCACTTTACTTTGGAGTGTCTTTTACATAGTTACTAACCTTCCATAATTGTCAAATTGCCTTAGACACTGAGGCTTACAACCACTTCTTTGTGTTCAGATCCATTTTGGATCAACTTCTCCCCCATTTCTTTTGGTATGCCTACCAACCACACGCTCTTCCTACTCATACTTGGATTCCTCCATAGCAATCTAAGAACACTCTCTATCTAATATTATTTTCAGCTTACTACTCACATTATCTTTCATTTCACATATTTTCTCTTCATGCATACACTCTTTATTATCCTTACCATCCTGTAGATACCCTTCTACTTATTTTATTTTCAATGGCCTAATAAGGTCTTCACCTTATATCATTCCTTCTTCCTTCACACCTTGTTGTCTTCTAGTCAATTTCTCCTCATCTTCCAAGGCAAGCTTATGTTCCTCTTTAGGATACACCTCCTCATACTCATCTTCACTCTCATACGTCATATTCTTTAGCTTTCCTCTTCACTAATTCCCCTCCAAGGCTTCCAAGCATACACCTCCTTTCTAATGTCAGGCCCATCTCTATGAGGTATGCCCTTACCTCCAACTCATGCACTTCCTTTTTGTGCCATATTCTTCTAACTTTCTTGCAATATTCCTTACAAATTTAGGTAACATCTACCCAATTATCATGTTGGAGCCATCTATTCCTCAAACAACTCTACCCAACACTTCTTTGTTGGAACTTCCTTTTCCTCTAGAAACTTTACTTAGTACTCTCTTTGTTGGAGATGTTCTCATTGTAGGTCATTCCTGACCCGATATTGTATGATGCAACTAGATGCTTCCTAGCTTAGAATGCACAAATATAAAATTCAAAACCAAATTCAATCTCATGGAAGCATCACAAATCAAAATTTCACTACTCTACACTGGCCACCTATAGTTGGAGTTGTGTCACGTGCAACTCTATTCAACAATCTTTCTCATATTGGAGGAGTTACCACACAACTCTACTCAACATTTCTCTCATGTTGGAATTTCTTTACACAACTCTACCCAACATTCTTTTCACATGTTGGAGTTGTCCTCACTACAATGTCTACCTTCATCTTCAAACTTACTAGATTTGTTTTCTTCATACACATAGTTTTCTCCTGTGGTCTACTTGTTCTTTTGTTTCCTTCAATATTCATCTTGGAAACTTTATGTTGTGACACTCTATCTTCTTCATAGATGAACACTCTTCTATAGAGTGTTTACAACATCTACCCACTTATACTATTGGAGTTGTAATTTCGTCTTTGACAACTATACCCTATAATTCCTTATGCTAGAGATGTCTCTCTTCCTTCTTCCCAAGAAGTCAACCTAGCAATCTCACCTCACCCTTTGCCATAGTTTCCATTCATACACAACTTGTCAAACCAACTCTACTACCATAAGGTGCAACTACAAGTTGCCTATCTCAGAGTGCACAATAATAAACCATGGAAACAACAAAAATCTCAAGGAAGTATAACATAACAAAGTTCTTTATTATTGAAACTAAACAAAGCCAAAAACCAAAATAGAGCTATTATGCTCATTACATCACACCCTCATAAATGTTCTTTGCTAGCATGTAGGCCCAACATCATTAGATCTACTCTCAGAAAGCTCTGAGTTTTGAGTTTTGCACTCCTTCCAACACCAATCTAAATCTTCACCAACAAACCCATGATCCCCATAACTCTAGACTACACCTAAACCTAACATCTTTTCTTTGATCTCCTTTGTTAAAATATCTTGTCTCTCTATTTTAGATCTTGTGATCACCTATTCGTCTACTTGGATTGCCTTCCTCCCTTAGTTTTCTCAAGTTACCCACATTTGAGCTACTTAAAGCTACTAAATGAATTTGGATGTTCCTTTTATAATCCATGGAACTCCTAAGAATCCCTTAATCAAAGTTGAACATCTCAACTTGGTCCACATCACTTAAATACTATAACATATTACATGTAGTAACTATTTGCCCCTTTGTTAAATACTATAACTATCATTGAAATTCAACAAACTGAAACAAATACATTTTTTTAGCTAATCATAAGATGACACATACATAAAAGATGCTCATGTGTAAAAGAGTGCATGGATATAGGTTTCAAATTTTCATGAAAAAAACCATTTGCATGCCGATACCTCTATGATAAATAAATAAATAACTCTATGATGAAAAACAATACCATGTAATTGTTTAACTCGGACGCCGAGATGGAAAACAAACGACCCCTCGCCCTTCACTTTCCATAAAATCTTGCTGCCAGCGATATGAGACAACCTTACGAATCCCAACGTCAACGTTTCGAGTCTCGAGCAACGCCTTTCGCAGGGAATTTGTGTTTTTTGTGGGAAGCTTAAACTTTTGTGTTGTTTTCTTCCGCGGCGACACCCCTCAAGACAAAAGCATTCGTTTCACGCGCCCGCCCGCCCGCAAAGCCAAATTATTCGTCGTGTGCTGCAGCTTTATGTGTTGATGCTGCGGCCCCTTGCTGCCTGCCCACGCCTGCCAAAAACCAACCAGCAGAATCTTACAAATACCATTTAAATCGAATATGGTCTGACCGTTTCACTTGATAATGGAGTTTTTTTCGAAGAATTCAACCCATTCCATACCCACCGGTTCCGTCAAAGGCGACTCCTGATCAGTTCACTAACGAGGTAAATTGTCTTTTTCAAAAGCTTTACTTTGGTGATCTGACTGAATTGTTTGGTTAGCATTCATCATCAGAATGTCGTAGAATTACGGCGATATCTCGATTTCATGAAAAGAATGAACGGTCCATTTTCCATTTCCAAAGCTTTAATTTAATCTTCGACTACCTTAATTAGTTCATATTCTTCAATTTTGTCATAGTGCACCGTCAAATTCGTCAAGATCTGTACAAGATTGGTCGATTTGCTCTGAAAATAAGTTAAATTCGAGTTGATATTGAACATCCATCCTGAAGTGGCATATAGCTTTAACTTAACGCTTGAATCCTCTATTTCCTCAGCTTTGTTACGAAAACTTTTTCCCCAAGGATTTGCAAACGAATTGGACGGAAGAGGATAAAAGATCCATTATGAGTTGAGCGTTTGGCTGAGAGATCAGGTGCTGCATTGGGTAAGGATTTGCTTTGTTGTGCACATTTGGCCTTGAATTTCATTTTATAGGGGAGAGACGATCTTTTCACAGTATTTTAATCCAAATTTATCAAAGACAGTCCAGATCTAGAAATTGCTTATAACGATGTTTAAGTTTTTGCAAAATCTTACAAAAAATTACCGTTGAAGTTGTAACAGAGCCGTCTAAGTACCTGTCCGGTAATTAGATTCAAGATCCACAGAGTGCGGCAACAAAGAGACTACATAATGGGAGCTTCAAAATTCCCTTCGACGTCAGCGTCAACTCCAATTCTTCCCATATCTCAACCTCTACTTTCCAGCCCTGCGGCCCGAGTTTTCTTGTCCAAAGTCTCAGAAGGGGTTAAAAATGCAATGTACCATCGTCGGCCATGGCTGGAACTCGTGGATCATAACACTTTCTCCAAGCCCGAGTCCCTCGTTGAGGCAACATCCAGAATTCGGAAAAACTGGACCTATTTCCGCATTAATTATGTGATTATGCTCTGCTCCGTTGTAGCCTTCAGCCTTCTTTCGCATCTTGTTTCACTCTTCTTGATCTTGGTCTTGCTGGGGGGTTGGTCTTTTCTCTACTTTTTCCGCACAGAGCCTTTGGTGTTGTATGGCAGGAGGTTCAGCGAGAGGGAAATTCTGGGGATTYTGTCCGTCCTCAGTATCGTGATTGTGTTTTTGACGGAWGTTGGGTCTGTGCTTATTTCTTCTCTCATGATTGGTATGGCGATTATTTGTGTGCACGGTGCATTCAGGKCGCCTGAGGATCTCTTCTTGGAGGAGCAGTCTGCGGCAGCCGGTTTCATGCCTTTCACCGCCAATGTCCCTGTTCAGCCGGCCGTTTCCACCTATGTCTAACTGGAAGACTAGAGCATTTATTTTATTTTGTAGTTGGAAGTTCATGCTATATGCATCAATTCATACACGCAGAAATCCAATCCACAGGGAAAATAAAATGTTCGATTCCTTTAGAGTCCTATATTGTTCTTCATCTCTGCCTCTATTTTAATATATTTTTGTAATTCCAAGTTTATCTGCCTGCACAACATTAATATGGCGGGCATGTCGAAAATAAATTCAAATCTGCTTCAGTTTTGTGGCAAATCATGTAACTCTTCAAGACTTTAGTTCATAACAAAATAAGGATAAGCAGGAGCATTGACATTTTACATGATGGGATGCAGCAGCTGATTGACTAAGTCCTCTGTTTCTGAGTTCTGTTTGGAGATTATTGTTGAATCTGATTTATCCTGTAGATTTTCTCTTCAATGCTGGCCGTACACTTTGCGCCATGATTGCCAAATGGGCAATGGCTAACCTGTAAAAGAAATGAATTATGACCTAAAACCATCTTATTATTTGATAAGAAATTGGTTTTTTGGGGGTAATGGTTGCCAGTTACGAGTACAGCTTCCTTACTTTCATATCTACTCCTTCGTTTAGCATGAAATTTCTGCAGATCGATGGAAAATTCTCGCCACAAAAACCATTTGCAATTTTCAATTGGAAAATTCTACAGTACAATATAATGAAATTTCAGCGGTTTTCTTTTCACAGATTTACACATCAGAAGGCTTTTCATATATTGATAATGCACCTCACGCATATCTATTTTTGTAGTATTATACCAAGCGAGGTCATCAGACATTTAGTAAAGCAAAATTATGGCAAATTAAATGCTTGCATTGGAAACTGCTTTGCCTTCCAAATTGGCAAATTCCAGACTCTAGTTTAATGAATGGCTCAGTTAAGATTAATCATATCAAACTACATTCCTATTTACATGGCAGGATTTATTTGATGTATACCTTTCTTTCCTCTAAACAAGAGTGCTCTGTTGTATATGTTTTGTAAATTTGGAGTAATACATGATTTCAGAATTGTGTCATAGAACAACGGTGATTGTTTTGAACATGGCCGACCCTGAGTTTGATTTCAGCTGGCTTTGACATGAATTTCTGTATCATTTCATCTTTTTCGAACCTTTTTGGAATTTGTATTGATATTCGACTCCACGAACGAGAACTACTGAGCCAATATGTGTGATTATGTAAATGGGATCGAAAACAAATTCTGAAATCTACATATTTCTATAAATATAATTAATTAATTGATATCTACGTTTTCGATGATCTCCAACTGCACTTCATTAATTCATCTCTAAGTTTTCAAGAAGAAGAAATTATTTTAAAGGTCCAGAGGCTAACAATAGTTATTTCAAGAATTAGTTGTCAAGATATTTATATAGTTGTCCTCTAGAGGTTAACAATAGTTATTTCAAGAATTAGCTGTCAAGATATTTACGCCGAAAGACGTATACCTATTGGAGATGGGCACAATTAATCACCTTTTAATTTAAAATTCTAATCTAATGGCTAACAATTGAAATTGCTAGAATATTCTTAGTCGTCCTCCCAAATCAATGAATGTGATTTACTCTTCATAACTTCCTTGTATTTTTTAATGCATCAGTGAACTTGTTTACTTTTTAACATTTACCTCATCATATTAAGAAATTACTGTACCACCATATGATTGCCACTTTTAACTGATTAACCTTTGGAATTACCACATTTAAGATTAACTTTTGGATTTCCTCAGCTCTATGTGTGTTTCAGCTGTCTGTGCGTTTCACCAGAATGTTGTCCGTCCACCCGCCACTTTAAACGTTGTCCTTACTAGCTTCTACTTTTTCAATAATCTCTATCAATTTTCATTTTGAGAAAATAAATTGTTGGACAGAATAAAATGTAATTGTTTAAATATTTTTAATTTTTTATCAGTTTTGATAGTATATTGATTTTTTTAATCATAATTTATCTGATTTTAATGTTATATGGATTTAAAAATTAAAAAAATTAATCTTAATATGGGAAAAAACCACTGGTTTAATAATCTATATTTTTATTATTCAAGGGAGAATTACAATAGCCAACCCAGGGATACAACCATCATCTTCTCTCATACACACAACACTTCAGTGTTGCTTGTGCTTCTTGCTCTTACACACTCACTACACATTCACATAACATCTCTCAAACAGTTAAACTAACCGATTATAATTAGATCCACCAATTACACAATCTATTCACAAAAGAGTACATTTATACATTCCTAATATTACTGAATGCATAATGCATATGTATGTGCATGTTAACTTAACGCTTGAATCCTCTATTTCCTCAGCTTTGTTAAGAAAACCTTCTCCCCAAAGATTTGCAATCGACTTGGACGGAAGAGGATAAGAGTTCCATTATGAGTTGAGCGTTTAGCTGAGAGATCAGGTGCTGCATTTGGTAAGGATTTGCTTTGTTGTGCACATTTGGCCTTGAATTTCATTTTATAGAGGAGAGACGATCTTTTCACAGTATTTTAATCCAAATTTATCAAAGACAGCCCAGATCTAGAAATTGCTTATAACGATGTTTAAGTTTTTGCAAAATCTTACAAAAATTTACCGTTGAAGTTGTAACAGAACCGTCTAAGTACCTTCCCGGTAATTAGATTCAAGATCCACAGAATGCGGCAAGAAAGGGACTACATAATGGGAGCTTCAAAATTCCCTTCGACGTCAGCGTCAACTCCAATTCTTCCCATATCTCAACCTCTACTTTCCAGCCCTGCGGCCCGAGTTTTCTTGTCTAAAGTCTCAGAAGGGGTTAAAAATGCAATGTGCCATCGTCGGCCATGGCTGGAACTCGTGGATCATAACACCTTCTCCAAGCCTGAGTCCCTCGTTGAGGTAACATCCAGAATTCGGAAAAACTGGACCTATTTCCGCATTAATTATGTGATTATGCTCTGCTCCGTGGTAGCCTTCAGCCTACTTTCGCATCTTGTTTCATTCTTCTTGCTCTTGGTCTTGCTGGGGGGCTGGTCTTTTCTCTACTTTTTTCGCACAGAGCCTTTGGTGTTGTATGGCAGGAGGTTCAGCGAGAGGGAAATTCTGGGGATTCTGTCCGTCCTCAGTATCGTGATTGTGTTTTTCACGGATGTTGGGTCTGTGCTTATTTCTTCTCTCATGATTGGTATGGCGATTATTTGTGTGCACGGTGCATTCAGGGCGCCTGAGGATCTCTTCTTGGAGGAGCAGTCTGCGGCAGCCGGTTTCATGCCTTTCACCGCCAATGTCCCTGTTCAGCCGGCCGTTTCCATCTATGTCTAACTGGAAGATTAGAGCATTTATTTTATTTTGTAGTTGGAAGTTCATGCTATATGCATCAATTCATACACGCACAAATCCAATTCACAGGGAAAATAAAATGTTTGATTCCTTTAGAGTCCTATATTGTTCTTCATCTCTGCCTCTATTTTAATATATTTTTGTAATTCCAAGTTTATCAGCCTGCACAAACATTAATATGGCGGGCATGTCGAAAATAAATTCAAATCTGCTTCATTTTTGTGGCAAATCATGTAACTCTTCAAGACCTTAGTTCATAACAAAATAAGGATAAGCAGGAGCATTGACATTTTGCATGATGGGATGCAGCAGCAGCTGATTGACTAAGTCCTCTGTTTCTGAGTTCTGTGTGGAGATGATTGTTGAATCTGATTCATCCTGTAGATTTCCTTTCAATGCTGGCCGAACACTTTCCGCCAGGATTGCCAAATGGGCAATGACTAACCTGTAAAAGAAATCATGAATTATGACCTAAAACCATCTTATTATTTGATAAGAAATTGGTTTTTTGGGGGTAATGGTTGCCAGTTACGAGTACAGCTTCCTTACTTTCATATCTACTCCGTTTAGCATGAAATTTCTGCAGATCGATGGAAAATTCTCGCCACAAAAACCATTTGCAATTTTCAATTGGAAAATTCTACAGTACAATATAATGAAATTTCAGCGGTTTTCTTTTCACAGATTTACACATCAGAAGGCTTTTCATATATTGATAATGCACCTCACGCATATCTATTTTTGTAGTATTATACCAAGCGAGGTCATCAGACATTTAGTAAAGCAAAATTATGGCAAATTAAATGCTTGCATTGGAAACTGCTTTGCCTTCCAAATTGGCAAATTCCAGACTCTAGTTTAATGAATGGCTCAGTTAAGATTAATCATATCAAACTACATTCCTATTTGCATGGCAGGATTTATTTGATGTATACCTTTCTTTCTTCTAAACAAGAGTGCTCTGTTGTATATGTTTTGCAAATTTGGAGTAATACATGATTTCAGAATTGTGTCATCGAACAATGGTGATTGTTTTGAACATGGCCGACCCTGAGTTTGATTTCAGCTTGCTTTGAAATATGAATTTCTGTATCATTTCATCTTTTTCGAACCTTTCTGGAATTTGTATTGATATTCGACTCCACGAACGAGAACTACTGACTCAGTATGTGTGATTATGTAAATGAGGAAGTGGGCATTCATTGTCCCGTTATGGGATCGAAAACAAATTCTGAAATCTACATATCAGAATTTTTTCGAGTGACTATCTCTCTCTCAAATAGATTGCCTATTTGAACATGGAATCTTTCTCAAGCTAGGTGACAACAATCGATGAGAAACATTTTTTTTTTTTCTCAAGCTAGGTGAGAACAATAGATGAGAAACATATTTTTATGGATTGCATGCCTCGATACCTTGCTGTGAGACCTTTGAGTGTGTAGCATGGCCCTTGCGCCCCCCTCTGCAATGTCGTTATAACAACTTGAAATCCATGGGATTGGGGCTTCCAAAATGACATCACACTTTTCCATTTCAATGTAAGACACGTGAGATTTCACCCATATGCATTTCCACATCACACTTTCATAGGGCCAACATTGGCAATCATGATGCGAAAATTGTGTATTCCGTAAACATAAAGAACATTTTTTTATCCATCTCTATGATGAGTGAAATTATAAGCATTGTCATTGTTGATTAAATTGTGACTTTCTTATGCATGCTTGATATATCTAACCAATTTGATGGTTTGGGGATGAAATTTGTATTCACTTATAAATTGAGATTTGTGGTTTTTTCATGAAGAGGTTGTTGCATGGGGATTTTGTTTTGAGTAGGTTTATTCTTCCTTTGATCTAACTTAACAATTTTTTTGTTTGAAATTTTCTTTGAATTGTCGCATGAGACCATATTAATGATACATAATTTTTGCTCACATTTATGCCTTGTAAAGAATTTTTCATTACAATTGGAGCAAAGGTTTTGACGCTTGCATTTCATCACTTTGGTAGTGGTTAACTTTTGGATCTTGACAGGTGGAGGGGGACATAGGTCATGGAAAAAAATTGGGGTGTTTGGATTGGATATTTGTTAGAACCTAAGCATGCCAAGCTTGCTAAGAGACCTCCAATTGTGTAGCTAGTTGAGACATCTCAACTTGCACCCAAATCTCCTCATTGAGACCACTAATAAAACACACCTTGAAAAAATCATCATCAAACTATGTCGTCCTAAGGTCCATTCACTCAAAAGCTTCAATATATTCATCCACTATGTTGGTTTATCTTACCTTGGTTAACATCCCCACAAAATTGGTATTTGTTCCAAATCTTGCTTATAAGGCTTTCAATATTGGTATTTGTTCCAAATCTAGCTTATAAGGCTTTCAATATTGGTATTTGTTCCAAATCTAGCTTATAAGGCTTTCAATATTGGTCCCAAGAAATGTACTATGGATATGTTTTCTTGTGCCATTACCAAACACTCTTGATCAAAATAGAACACACCCAACTAGAGTTTTAGTGTGTCATCTTAGAACTCCTGAAGAGAAAAATAGTGTTCCATTTGGCCAACCCGTCATGTTGAATCAAAACCATAAAAAAATTTCAAATTGATCTTGAGGAATCAATGCACATGAGTGAAATCAATGTCATGTGGGAATCATTAGGACCTACCTTTGCCATCACAGGAAGAGTCACTAACATGTATACAAATTTGACCAGTGAGTGCCTCAAATTGGTTGGTTATGTTCCACTGGAAGGAACTCATGGCACTTGAAGTCACTAATTTGACTTGACAAGGGGTGACCACTATTGAGCTAAGGTAGAGAAATCACCACCCACTTTGTTCATTCAATCGTCCATGGCAATTTTTCTTGTGGTAGGCATGGAGCCAACTAAGGTCCACCCAAAAGGTTATTCATGACCTCTCCCAAGAATGGTTCTAGTTTCCATGATACTTCTCATAATCACTATTTGAACCCAATTTGAAAATGGCAATGCAACTCTAGTTATGATGGCATTGGTGCAATTGCAAATAGGTTCCTGAGTAGAGAGAAAATCATGCTACAATATTTTCCACTATGACTTTGAAGCCACAACTAAAATTGGTTATAATTTCCACATTACTTCCCATAATTGTTATTATAACCCAAATTTCGAAATGGCACCCCAAATCTTCTTCAAATGACACTGGTGCGGTTGCAATCTGGTTCTCTAGAAAATAGAAAATGCCATCACAAAAAAAGTATCTAGGTTCTAATGAGTGAGGGAGTGTGAGGATTTATAACTTTCTGATATATCATTGATGTTCCAACAATGGTACTTTGTTGATCTTTCATGGCTAACTAAGGAGGACAAACTGTTGTACATGAGAGTTATCTCCCTGAGTGTTATGCTTTGTGTACTATAGAAACATATGATCAAAGGATTATCCAAGGAGGGCTCAAAGATCCCTATGGGAATTCCAATATACTAGACGGTATGTGGAAGAACAAATCCAAAAATAGATTATGTTTAATGTGGTTGTACTTGTCAAGTATCAATAGAGATGTATAAGGACATCCAAGGATGACCCTACCTGTATTCTATGCATGTATGTTTCATAGCCACAATTTTACTTGCTTAATGACATATATCTATGTTTATAGACATTGGAACATGTCTATAGCCTAAAACAATTTCTATTTTTTTGGGCTTGTGATTGTCTATGAAAGTTCTCTAATACCACTTGCAAGATTCCTAATATGAAAAATCAAAGAAGTAACATCTACAATAGATAAAAAAAGAATCAAATAATAGTAATTGAACTCACGATATGGAAAACTTGATATCCTAAGGGGTTAGTCAACCAATTGTTGCCACTGTTGTTGGGCATTTGGCTAGTTCTGTGCCAACAAGAGCCTGGTTCAAGTCCTCTTGCTTGAGGCACACTAGTCTATGATGATGGGTTTAGTAGGGATGCAATCCACGTATGTGGAGAAGCATCCCTTGGGTTTCCTTGCAAGGTTTTCCTTGGAAAAAGAAGAAATGAAAACCTTGATATTGATATTGTCTTTGACAACAATTTTCACAGTGCCACTTTGTAGGGGTAACCTCCAAAGGACCAGAGCTCCAATACAATGTAAATTTTTTCACACATATTACATAACTCTTTACCCTTATAAATAACTTCTAGCAAACCCTAACTATAACCATGATTATCCCTTACATTAATCACTAGGTTGTATTGCATTATTGAATTCCAACTACCTAATCAATCTTTTTTAATAAGGCCACATCACATTATAACATTATTGAGTACACACACCAAATACCTAGTGGCCCTCCTTTAATGGGACCATTTTACATTATTGAGTATGCAATCCAACTACCTAGTGGGCCTTATTTAATGAGGATGACCACCTTACATTAATTAACAACCTAGGTATCAGTGACTAGAGGAGTTGGGGTGGGACCTTGATGATGCAATGAGCCTGTGATCCCTTGCAATATCTCTCACTCAACATAATTTCTCTACAATTTCTATAAACACATTCAATTCCAATATTAATCATATAACCACCATAGTCTTCCATTCAATTGAAACAAGCATAAATACACCACAATAATAAAACATTCAACAAAAATAACCACGAAAAAAATTCTTCACTATTTATTAAACATATTGGCCAAGTTTTCAGGTTTCCATTACATTCACAAAACCTATACACGGCTTTGTGGAATCCACAACCATCCACACTACACAACCCAAATAAAATCATAGCCAAACACTCTTTGTTCATTCACAAACTTCATATTTATGTTCGTGCTCCTTGGCTTTTGGCATTACAACTACCCTAACTATTCAAAATCGAAATACAATGCTTCATATTCCAATGGTTGAGAAAAATTCACTATGGACAATTGTTTTAATCACAAAATAGAGCCAAAACTAAGCAATTGCAAACAAACATGTATGATTGTTGTAGTGCCATGGATGCTCTTGCATTAGATTCCCTTACATAGAAAATTTTGAGCATCTTGTTCAAAAGGTTGTTTACGAATAAACAACAATTGAGTGCATTGTTTATTTTCTTTCTTTTCTTCTTTCTTCTTTTCCATACTCTATACCACTCATCATTCCTTATTCTCTACTTTGCTTTCTTCTTCTTCTTCTTCTTTGTAATCCACGCCTCTACAATCTACCATTGTAAGTAACTCCTCACATCTATGATTAACTTTTCCATCTTCTTCATGTGATTTACCTTCCTCACAATCATCAACATATCTCCTATCACTCAATACAACTTTTCCACCTTCGACAATTGATACAAATTTCACCTAGTGGGGTTCACTGCCTTAAATTACTTCTTCTTGATTGTGCTTATGACCTCCCCATCCTCCCTCTTTTGCACCATTACCACTATCTCAACAAACTCCATTAATGCTTGTTGCTCAAGAATTTTCTCATTTTGCTTGTCTTTCATTGCACCAACTCCTTTGCTACAATCATCTTCATCTTGATGTTGCTCTATTGCATCTTCTCTTGTAGCAACTCTTCCCATTGCAGTTGTTGCATATTTTATTTATTTTGCTCCACTTTTTCTTTTCTTTTGGTGGACATTCCACTTTACTTGCAACAAATTCCACACACAAAACATTATGGGGGTCAAACATACCATTTGCATCTCTTCTACTGTTGCATCTGCGATAACATCATCTTCTTGCAACTCCACTTTCTTCCACAATACCGCTTTCTACTACAAGACCGGTCATTGTTGCAACATCTCCCCCTTGCAACTTTGTCATTGCTTCTTAACTTTGTTTCACTAACTCCTTTACCTCAATATTTTCCTTATATTCTACTACAAATATTTCTTTCATCTCTTTTGGCATGATATTTCACTCACACTTTCCTCATTAGTTTCCCCAACGATATGCACCCCACTGGCATACTCAACACTCTACAACCACATTTAGAAAAAAATCATTTTCTTTCTCCTCTCATTGCCTTCTCTTAATGTTTCTCTTCATTTGCACCTTCTCAATTCTCAAAGCCAATTGATAAGCCTCTTCTAATAACTACATCTTCTTAGCAATTATCTTCCTTTTACTAGACAACTTCAATCAATCACCAAATGACATGATCTTTTCCTCATTATCCCATACAAAACTAGTTCTCATGGCCACTCTACAAAACTCATTAAACCATATTTATCATTCTGCTTTAACTTCTCTAGTATTATCTTCATTTTCAAAGTATAATCATAATTTACAAACGTACCTCTCAATTTCATGTCTTCCTTCAATTTTGGATTTTGTCTTTGCCCTTCCATTTCATGTCCATCTTTATTTTCTCCCACCACTCATATGCATAGCCTATCAATATCTTGTAGGGAAATTTCACTCACTAGAATTATTCAACTTCATGGAAGTTGTAACATCCCCTAGCGTAACCGAGGAATGCTACTTGTGGAAATACATGTAACTTCAAAAATTTCTTCTAATTAACTTTTTGTATCTTATCAACTACGAATTATACATACATTTAACCATTTCAGATAACATTATTTAAATGCAGCTACATCATGTCGACCAACATGAATGTCGCGCCCAAACTAAGACAAACCATGCACACAACATCCTTTGTACTGCGCGCGACAACTATTCACAATGCGTGTGCAGTGGGATTATTACTACACATAATAACTATTCCCCCACGCACAACAATTTGAGCATCATGCTGAAATATGTTACCATTAGTTACTAAAACTGATTATCACATACATTTAAACACAAAATTATGAATACCATGGCATTCAAGCTCATGCAACTGTCCATACTAGTTAAAAATGTAAATGCAACTAATAATTTCACCTGAACAACATATAATTTATTCTCATGCACAGAGTAAAACACACAACAGTTGAACTAAAAACGTAACACAAGAAAACAGATAAACACTTATCTTTTAAAACAATTGTGCAACCAACTGCTTGGGAATAATAACCGTAGACTTGTTGTTCCAAATATCAACAACAAGTCACCCCCAATCTGGGGCTGGGAATCCACAAGAAAAGGGTGTTTCTCGTATTCCACTCACAACTCAATATCCCACAACCCACTGGTATTCTCCCACAACTATCCCAAATCTCCTCCAACTCTCTTCCTCTCGACCTGCACAACCCAAGGAATGTACACCTTCATTGCTCTCATTCCTTCAAGCATCCCATTCATTTACCAAGGTCTCTCTGGCATAGGTAACTAGGAATCTCTCTATTGGGAACTCAAGGGAACTTACTGCCAGAAAAACTACCATCAACAACAACAAACACTTGTTGTTACAGTGCAAGTCATACAAGGGTTCACTCTTCAAGCTTGACTACCTGGCTCTTCAATTCTCAGCTCCAAAGTGCTCCAGTATGCTCTAGTATGCTGCATAATTTTCCCAACCTTATTTCTCTATATCCCTTGATCTTTTTTTCGCTCTCCCTTGTTATTCATGTAAAACTCAATGTGTAAAATCTGTCTGTATCTGCCCATACATTTTTCCTCTATTTTTGGCTTACTTGTTTGTCTTACACTCTTTCCCAAATTGATTGTACTGAGCCCATACTCTCCAATAACTATGGGATGTGACTCTCACACCAACCCTCTTACATGAGTTTAATAATTGGGTTCTCACACACTCAATGAAGATTTAGAAGCTATCCTCAATGATAATAAAATTCAGAAAATATGGGTTGAATTAATACCCATAATTAATTTCCCCCTTGGACCCCTCTTAAACAATCTCTTCTTTTATGGAAAACATATCCCCCATCTCTATCCATATTACCAACAATTGGTATCACATTTTATTTATTAACAATAGAAAATACATTCACATATTACATCGCTTGGCCATAGCCACATTCATATCTACATTATGCATAAATTAAACTGGGGATTATAGTGGGGATGTTACATAAGTCAAAATAACACTACCGTTTTACCTTTACATCCTCCTATTTACCTTTTTGGATATTTCGGCTAATACCCTTCCTCTTTGCTAGTTCATTTTGGAGGCATCCATCCTTTTCATCATTTGTTGCAGAAACACTACAACATTTTCCACTAGTTTTGAACTGACATTTTCTCTTCTAGTTCTTCCTCTCACCATAGTAAATCCTCTTCCTATCATGCTACAATTTTCAATGCACCCTACACTCTCTTCCTCTACAATATTCCCCATGAATTTCTTTTGTTCTTCTTTAGATCTCTCTTCTACTACAACATCCATGGAAACATCTCTACAAGATTTTCTTGATGATTCTTCAACATCTCAGCCTCCATGACCTCTACCCAATGCTCTTCAAGATCATAGTTGTATATCCTCTTACAACATCTATCAAATCATATCACTAGAGATGCGGTCCATTCACTCATTCATATAACTTTACTTAACCTCACACCTTTTTCGGAGTTATCAACACTTCTCCTCTTTCACTATAACTGTTGTCTCATAGAATTGTCCCTCTTCTCATGGTAACATGTCTACCTTTCTCTCCTCTTTTTTTCGCTAGAATTATTCCATCCCTCGTGATTTTACTTGATTTGATACCACTTGATGCAATGAGGCTGCGAACCCTTGCAATATCACACATGTTAGCACTCTGTAATTCCCAGAGGTTGTTAAGGGAAGAAGAAATTGACAGAGGTAACTTACCAAAACCGCTTTCGAAATTGGGATCTAGCCCTGCCAGTTTCAGAGAGGGATCTCTCTGTAGGATTTAGATTTGTTTGAGTTTTTAGATATTAGGATAGTTAAAATAATCTGAGTTTGTTGTTTTGTTTATAAAGATTGGCTGAAGAATTGCATTAAACATCCATTGGGCTATGGGGTTTGTATTAAAGATTAAGATCAGATACAATTTTTTATAAGATTTCTTCACAGGGCGAGATAGTGAGAACGCGGGATCTATTAGAATTAAATGTGATGAAGAGATAGAACATGTGAGAGAGTCAACCAAACAAAGAAGCAGCTACGAATTTATTTGCTTAATATCAGATGAAAACATGTAGATCACCAAAAGATCAGAAACAGAGTGCCCGAGACAAATTATGTTCATTAACTTCCTTTTAATGATTAGAAACATAAAACATGATGATTACAGAGAAAGATAAACATTAATAGAGAAAAATAAACATCACCAACATTCAAACGCAAGAATCTTGTGAATAGTATTTTTATTACTGGTCGATCTTCTTGAAAAGATTACACAGATAGCTCCTTGGGCGCAAAAATCAACCCTCAATACTTCGAAGTGAGAAGTATTTATAAAATAATTACATATGATACTGTCATTAAAGACTAGGATATGGTGGAGGAAAAATCTAACTAACTAGATTACAAATTACAAAATAATAGGAATGTTGATGATCTGTTCGAATCCTTGGTGTTGATTTTGAGGAAAGTAGTCGTTGATTCATCACTTTGACTTGATTGTTCCTCATGTTGACTCAGACATCCACATCATGTCTACTCGAGTAAAGCACGTAGGTCTTCCCATCTCTTTTGACTAGGGATGGAAACCTTGAGTAACCTTCTGTATGTTTCATCCATCTCAGTGTACTTGGCAAAGGTAGGCTTTGTGATGAAAATGTATTTTATCTCATGTTGGATGCTCAGGTCCAACTGTAAAGTTTCTAAGAAATCCTTGCCAGTAATTCTCCCTTGTATACCTACAAATTTAGAACCATATTTTTCTACTTCAAGGATCTTCTTCTTGTAGTCAGACAGAGTGATGAGATTATCATTGATCACTAGTAAACCTGGAAGCCCTTTCTTGTGCAGTGTGTCAACCTTGTTGAAAAATATTTGCACTCCAATGTCCATTGTCTGAGCTTTCATCTTTAGTTGCAACATCAATCCTTTCTTGGTCAAAACCTTCTTGACCTCAAGGATGGTTTCTATCCTGTCTTCAATTTCCAATGCCTCTAGCTCTTCTTTGGTCTTGAAGTTTAAGAACCTGGTGATTTCAGTGGCCTCTGTGGGCCTTTCTCTCAATTCTTCCCTTATCTTGTCAATTGCTTGTCTGGCTCTCTGTACCAGTTCATGTTGTTCAATCACAATTTGTATGAGTGGCCAAATATTTGTCATTGACTTGTCTACGTCCATCCAGATGTTTTCCTTGGCTTCTGACAATGTCTTGGCCATGACAGTCTCCTTATGCAACTTCTGTATTTCTTGAGTGAGTCTATGTGATTTGTGCATCTTTGTGTTGTAGTTGGACTAAAACATGGATTTCATCTTATGGAGATTTTTAACCTCTTCTTGCAATCTTTTAATTTCTTCACCTTGCAGGTTCATGTCCTCCATTGACTTCACCAATTTCTCAGAAGCATCTGAAACTGTCACTGGGATGGCTGATGGGATTTCCGTTGTTGTTGTTGTTGTTGTACTAAATCCTATGAGAGGAACTGCTTCCAGTGGAATGACTGACATTTGCACGCTCTGTTCTTTCTCTTTAACTAACTTATCTAGCTCAGCCTCCATCTCTTTTATTTGTGCATTCTGCCCCATTATCAGTTTCAGCATCTCCTCCTTGTGGCCTTCCCTCTCAGCCATTTCCTTTGCCTGTGAATCTTCAGTGGCTGGAAGTTTCAATTGTTTCCTCAAAGATGCTATGTCATCATTTTTGTTCTTCAGTAGTTCCTCAATTTCTTTAACATTGGATGGATCATAGCCAATTTTCAGGACCATCTCTTCTAGGGATTTGATCTTATTATCTTCGGCTAGAGAGGATATATTTTCCAGCTTCAACTGAGACTGGACATTGTTCAAAGATACGTGCAATTTTGCAGAAATTAAGGATGTATTATCCAAGGTGGATAAAATCATCTCCCCTATTTGCTTATGCATATACATTTGATCTATTGGATGTACATATTTCACATCAAACTCAAATGATGCTTTCTTGTAATCAGAAATTGTCTTAGGATGAGGAACACGTGCCTGCAAGAACGCCATAAATCATCATTCCTTTCTCTGTGTCAAATGAAGATAGTAACCTCTGTTGAGTTGTGGATGTCTGCTTCTAGAACTGGGCATATGTGTTGTTAGTCAGCAACTCATTCTTCTATTTGATCAAGTTGTAGTTCTTGAAGATATTAAGTCATGCAGGCTCCCGTGAGGAATTAGATGACAGTGTGGTATCTGCTTTATTTTTGTATGAGGAAGTGAATACTATGTATTTTCTTCCTGATAAGAGTGATGAATGTGGTCCCTCCATAACTATGGTGGACTGTGTTTCTTCTTCTATAGACCTGTCAGGTGTATGGCTAGTCTTGGTCCTCTTCCTGTAGACTTGGAAATCTTCTACTGACACCTCTATGATTGAAGGAGAGACTTATTTCCTGGCTCTCTTATCTACTTGTACCCGTGGAGTGTTGGTATGTGAAATGTTGGCAGGTGAATGCTGTTGTTTTGTATCTAGAAAGGTATTTTCCTGCCACTCTATCCGATTCATGAATTTTTCAATTTTAGGCTTTGGCATGTGAGCATAAGGAGAGATCTTATTTTTAAGCCTGGTATCTGCTATGGGGTCATAATTCCATGGGAATATTAGGCTGAATTTCATTTCCTTTAACAAATTATTGGCTTCTTCCCATGCAACTCTGTTGTTGCATATGAAATAACCTATCTGGCCTTTGATCCTGAGTTGTTGCTTCTTCTTGAATGCCACAAAGTGGATATCATCAGAATTGATCATCTATCTGATGTATTCCAAGGAGAATATTCTGATAGGTAGGTACTTTGGCATCTTGTATGGAGGTAATTCACATCCATAGACCCTGATTTTTGTATGGTTATGGTAAAGGTACCAATCCCCTATTTGGCTAAGTCTGACAGGTGCATAATCCTCTGGAATTCCTCATTTATTCTTGGTTTTGTTCTTTTGTTGAGAATGCATACCACTGGATGGTAAAATTGGTCAATGAACTATTTGAAGATGAACTCAGATGAGTTCTTCCTCACTATTGATTCCAAGAGGTCATTGGTTGAGGATTTCCGTCTTGATCCAACTTTTGGAGGGTGAAGGAGAATTTGTCTGCCTGGAAGAAGAGGAACAAGTACACCAACACTGAGGAGTACTTGAACATTCCCTCTATGGATAATTTGAAAATTTGTTCATCTATAATGTCAGCTAGAAACTGACTGTAATCAAATTGAGTTGTAGCCTTTTCTTCTGTGGAGAAAACGGACAGAAAACCCAAAATGGGTTCATCTACCTATTCATCAGAGTAATATCCTAGCAGGCAACATAGGGAGGAAATAATTTGGTTTCCTTTGACTGAGAATATGGAAGAAGGATATGGGGGATTCGTTTTAGGAAACTGTGCGTCTTCAAGTAAGAAGATTTCAAAAATCTGGGCTCTTCGAGGAAATGATAGCTTCTAATAAAGTTCGTTCAAAATTTCAATGGAGAAGGGGGTGGCAGGATCAATTCTGGGTATCTGTAGCATTTGGTTTATCATTTTAGGGGTGATGGTGAACAAAATTTCACCAGATGAAGACACAATGGCCCTTTGTCCGGGAAGGTAGTGAGATTGACATTTTAGGGTGAACTCAGGGAAATGGTAAGTCTATGGAAACATGTGTAGTGGGAGATTGGACTCCCAGAGTCCGATCTCATCACTCTGGTCCAGGAATATATCTTTGATCCAGAAGTGTAATTCAAAGAAATAGAATTCACACTTCGTCTCTGCAATTCGATAATCTTTATCGTCCAAGGGGATACGATTCAGGTCGACGGGAGGAGGGAGGAAAGGATTTTCTTCTGTTTCAACGGATTTAGATTTGGGCGCCATAATCAAACGGATATCTGCAAACAAAAAATGATGTTGTCTGTGATTACCAGGTTTAATGGTGCTTGTCGACTATGATCTTGGTGGTGGTTAATATTGAAAACGGGAAATGGTGGTGTCGAATGTGTCTGGATCGATGAACAGTGCGGGAATGGTGAAAGAACAGAGTTAAAAGGTATAGGGATGTGTCTGTTATGGAGCGGGTGGTGAGTTGGATGGGTAATGGTCGTGGGAGATGGCATTGATTGGCCAACATGCATATGGTTGAATGTGACATGGAGGATATTAAATGGTCAATGGGTGGATAGGATGTGATGTGTGATAGGTGAGTGGAGTGTGTCGTGTCGACCATGTAGTGGAGTGTGATGATGGTATTGATGAGTGGTTTGGCGGTTTATTGGAGGGGGGGGGGGTNGGCAGTAAGATGAAATGAGTGAGGGGGGTACGATTTGATAAGGAGTGGACATGTTATGTGGGGCCCGCGCCAGAAAAACCATTAACTCGGACCCCCCCCACCGTTAAAGGTAGAAAGGTCGAGGGGTCTGATATTCACTGCAGACCGTTGATTTGGGCGCGCTTTGATCGACCGCTGGGATTAGTGTGCCCTTTATCCACAAAGCGCCAAAGTTGTGAAATCCCGGTAGACTTAGGATAAAAACATGTTGTGGGTCTTTGTTGGCTTCCCTTTCTTTATTTTTTCACCAAGGGGTCAAAAACATATTAGATTAACTCAAAATAAAGGTATTTAAGCGATCTTTTGCAAACTTTTATTGAAATAAAACATGCTAACCTAGTTCCTAATCTAATTACCTAGCACCTCAACCCAGATTAAACTATTGGGTAAAAAATTACTCTAACCTAAGACATTTGACCAAGCTTAGACTGTTTGGTCAAACTTATTCACTAACCTATCTAATTTGGCTAAGATTAGATTGTTTAGCCAAATTTATTCACTATCCTATCTGCATAAATTTAAATAGTTTGATCATGGTTAGACAGTATGAATAAAACCAAATTTTATTCCATGGGGTTTTATCTTTTTTTTCTTTTATTTTTTATACCCTCTTTTAATTTTTATATTTTTTATTTTCTTTCTTTTCTTTTTCTTTTTCTTTTCTTTTCTTTTCTTTTCTTTCTTTTTTCTTTTTCTTTCTTTATCTTTTGTAAATCATTTGTAGAATAAAATATCATTTACAATACAAGACAACTAGAAGAAAATATTAGAATCACCAGATGATCCTATGAAACATAGGGTTATAACAGTGTTATAACAATGGCTCCACTTGGGGATGGTTCTCTCCTTGTGAGGTGCCAAGAACTAGGTACCTGTTGCCTTAAACCTCCTTCTTTAGTGTTTTTTCTGCATTTTAATTTTCTTTATTCTGACTTTAAATCTGGTGATCCTGATCAGTGGCTTAGGGCCTTCTCTTCGGGCTTCAACCACTTGACCAAAAACACCCACACCTGACATAAAAATAAAAATGGTTTGTACAATGAGATGAGTGAAAAAGATATTCATTCTGGTGGAACATAATGTTAGAGCATTTTTCCATTGATAGGTCCTCCTGGCAGATCTACTTCATCCATGTCTTTGATTAGAAAGGAATTATTTTCTCTTTAAGCCTAGATTATGAAAGGGCCTTTCCAAAAATTGTTGAACTTTACATGTTTGCCCTTGTCTTCATTTCTCGAATCCCAATTCAGTACTACATCACTTAATTTGAAATCATCCTCCTCGGTTCTTCTGTCATAAATTTTCTTGATGCTCTCTTGGATTAACTGAGTCTGGTTATAAACCTCCTCTTTGGACTGTTGGAGTTGGATCATATGATTGATCCTCCTTTGGATGTCATTAGGCTCTACATGTACTTCTTGTAACAACTTCATAACAGGAACACCCAAAGAGGTGGGGAAAACAACACTAGTTCCATAGACCAACTGATATGGGGACATACCAATTGATCTTTTGTAGTCAACTTGTCACCCCAAAGTGCATGAACCAACTTGTTGTGCCAAGATTTCTTATTTTCCTGCAACATCTTCTTGATGATATTTATCAAACTTTTATTAGAGGAATCTTCCAATCCATTACCCCGAGGGTAATAGGTTTTAGATTTCCCTCAAGTGATATGATACTTACTACACAATTCTATCATCTTCTTTGATCTAAAGACTGTTGCATTATCGGTGATAATCTTCCCAGGGCATCCAAAACGAGATAGAATGTTAGTTTCCAAGAATTTTATAATCACAGAATTAGTGGCTTGCCTGGAAGGTATAACTTCAATCCACTTAGTGAAGTAGTCTCTAGCTGTGAGGATCCACTTGTGCTGGCCTGAAGAAGGTGGGTGAATCTCCCCAATAAAATCTAAGCCCCACTGTTGGAATGGAGCTTCAACCAAAATATGTTTCAAGGGAAAAGGGAAAAGTTTCATTTTGCCTTCAAATATTTGGCACTTGTGACAAGAGGTTACCTTTTTATGGACATCTGCAAACAAGGCGGGCCAATAAAAACCAACTCTAAGAATTTTGTTAGCAGTTGCCTTCCAATTTAAATGCCCACCACAATCTCCTTCATGGAACTCCTGTAAGGATTTGTCAGCTTCATCTTTTAGTAAGAAATTCAGTAACATGCCTCCAACATCTTTCCAGTAAATATTTCCATTCATAATACAATATTTCAAAGCTTTAAGTTTTAAAAATATAGCTTTAGTTTTTTTCAAACCAGGAGGAGCTTGTAAATGATGCAAGACAAAGATAAGGTCTGCATAACATGGAGAATTTGAGAATACCTCTTTGACATGTGGAGTCGCATGATCTCCTTGTTCATCAACTGCAGCTATAAAGTTTATATCTAAAGCATGAAAATTTGATTCAACCATCAATTTGGCTAACCCTTGACCCTTGATCAGTTTGGTTGGTTTGATCTCTATATCATACTCAAGAATCACAGCAATCCATTTGCCTCTTCTGCCATCTGGGTTATCTTGAGTCATAATATATTTCACCACTGCATTAGGGACATAAGCAATGACATGTGAATGGATAATATATACTCTAAAATCCTTAATTTCTTTTACTAGGGAGAAAGCCTATTTCTCCATGATGTTGTAGTTCAATGCAACATCCCTTAATGATTTGCTGAAAAATGCAATAGGTTGTTCATGGTCTTCACTGTTTTTCTGCAAAAGAACCGCTGCAATGGTGTGTTCAAAAGAAAAAGAGAATAAGTAGAAATCTTTAGTATAATCTGGACTGATTAATATAGGGGCTTGTGTCAGTGCCTGTTTTACTTGATCAAAGGATTGCTTGGCTTCTGTGTTCCACTTTATTTTTGTATCTTGTTTAATCATGTTTGTTATGTTTCTGAGGAGCTCTGCCAAATTAGGTATGAATCTTCTCAGAAAATTTATTTTTCCTATGAAGGATTGCAATTCCTTAATGTTTCTAGGATGGTCTAACTTCTGGATGGCTTCAATTCTGCAAGGATCTATCTTGATCTCGTATTTAGATATAATGTGTCCTAGCAGTTTTCCCTCTTCTAAACCAAACAAAGTTTTCTTGGGGTTGAGTGAGATTCCAAACTTTATGCACTTTTCAAAAACTCTTCTGAGGTGTCGTAGGTGTTCTTCATCAATTTTTGAAAAGACAATTACATCATCCAAGTATATGACGATAAATCTTCCAATTTAATCTACAAAGTCAATGTCCATTTCCCTCTGGAAAGTGGAACCAACATTCATTAAACCAAAGGGCATTTTCACATACGTGAAAGTTCCCCAGGGTGTAGTGAAAGTTGTTTTCTCCTGGTCATCAGGGTGGACAAGGACTTGGTTATAGCCAGAAAAAACATCTAGCAAATAGATCCTACTGGCTCCAACTACCTTTTGTAAGATATGATCCATCTTGGGTAGAGGATAGTTGTCTTTAAGGGAAAATTTTTTGAGGTTTCTGAAATCAATGCAGATCCTGATTTCTCCAGTCTTCTTTCTAGAAGGAACCAGATTAGAAACCCATTTTCAAAATCTCAAGGGGACTATTATTTTGGCATCATACATTTTCTTTATTTCTTTTTCTATTAGGGGCATTAACTTTGGATTGATTCTCCTAAGTTTCTGCTTGAAAGGCTTCTGTTCTTTTTTTATAGGGATTTTGTGTTGTATGATACTAGTGTCATAAGACTTTAAATCTTCATATCTCCAAGCACATACATCTACAAATTCCTTGAACAATTCAATATATTTGTGTTTTTTCTCGGGAGGTAAAGATTTAGATAGTTTAATCATTTTTGGTTTTTTCTTTGTTCCTATATTACATTCGTCAACCTCTTTTCCAGTAGGTTCAATTTTTGGCTTTTTTGCTACATCATTGAAATCAAACAGTTCTTCTAAAGGAACCAACCCTTTAGGTAAAACATTATTCTTCAATTGCAAAATATTTGAGTCTTCATCTTTTTCATTTATTTCTTCTGAATCTAGTTTATTTACACTATTACCTTCTGAATCTAGTTTATTTAGACTATCATCATCACTATCTACATCAATATTTGCACACTCAAAATCGTTTTTAGACTGCAGGAAATCATCAATCTGTTCATCATTACCAAACACTTGCCAGTACCTGATATTATTCGGGACAATAGGTTTTCATTTCAACTCCACTGTGTATTGGTGATTTGGGTGAAACGATATTTTACAAGTGGCTACTGAAGTAGCCAGTCCATCAACAAGTATATTTTTTCCTCTAGGAATTACATGCAAGTCATATTCAGTAAAACATTGTAAAAAGTATAAAACATCATTTCTGTAAGCTCTGAGTCTAGGGTGTTTGGCAGAATACTCACCTTTGATCTACTGAATGATAAGTTCATAATCACCTCTTACCGAAATTCTTTTAGCACCAAGTTTCTTCAACAATTTCAGGCCGAGCATCAATGCTTCATACTCAACTATATTATTGGTGCACTGGAAATTTAATTTATAAGAATGATTTTTTGAATACCTTTCTCTTGGATTATGCACCCACACCCCAACTCCAGACCCTTCTTTACTGACAGCTCCATCAAAATCTAAACTCCAAAGAGGTTCTGCTGGTTCATCGGTTTCTATTGTCACCTTTGCACTTTCATCAATGATTACTTTACTTTCCTCTGGGCCAAACACATCAAATTCCAATTGTGCAATTTGATTGTCCAAGTCACCATAATTATATAAAATGAAGGAGTCCAAGTGTCAGGTTGCTAAATTGAAGATTTAAATGACCTGAAACACTAAATTGTCAAACCAGGGTAAGTAAACTTAGAGCTGCTACACTGTATGTGCGGGTAAGCTAATTCCTATCTAAAGACTATCCTTAAAAGAAAACATAGACTCACTCTGAGAAACGGAATCTTAATGACTATCTTGAAACTTATCATTTCCTGTTTAATTCATCAAAAGAGAAACAGTTCTATGCTTGAGTGCTGGTACTTCTATTTCTGCTCTACTGTAAATTCACACAACTATCTAACGCTATCTTTATTCATCGATCATCACCATTTCTATTTAAGCCATGACAGGACAAGTATCTCCTATAATGCATTCAATCTACACATCAAAAATAAATCTAAATCTGCCTACAGGAAAACAAAGGAATATCCTACTTACCCTACTGGTACCGGAAGCTTCCT
>ML796693.1:0-20192 GCA_009831015.1 Picea engelmannii | reverse complement strand
CAAGTATCTCCTATAATGCATTCAATCTACACATCAAAAATAAATCTAAATCTGCCTACAGGAAAACAAAGGAATATCCTACTTACCCTACTGGTACCGGAAGCTTCCTCTAGTTCAACTGCACACTAACAAACTAATCAAAGCAGAGTAGCCTAACTATCTAACAAGGCAGAGTAACTAACTATCCCAACCAAAACAAAGTATATTCAGGCTTGCATTCACTGTAATCTTCGTTCAAATTGGAAACTGGGAACAGAGCTATTCTAATTCACGCTTCAAATCCTACAGGAATCAACCAGGCTTTCAATACTCATCAACGTAGCAGATATTTAATAAGCTAGAAATGATACAGTTGAAGAATAATCAATCAATAATCTGAACAGTTAATTCCAAAACTCAGGAAACTTATCATGCATGCAATTACTACGGTACTGAAATAAACTAAATTCAATGCAGAGAACAGCAGCGCCTTGCACTTGTTTGGCGGGCCCAACCAAAAGGTACAAACGCCGAAGGAAACAACCAGAACTATTCAATCATGCTACGCAAACATTGTGTAAACTTCACGCCCCATTAACTCAAAAGAAAATACTCAAATCGTATGACAGTGGAATAACATAACGCAAGATAGATTATATTCAGAAATATATTTCATAACATAGCATTATCCAACCCGTTCTTAGGAGTGATCTTTTGTTTATATATAGATCCTCCTCCATAACAGTCTAAAGCAAAAAAATACGTAAGTCCAAACAGATCCCTGATCCGAAAACAGCTTGAAATCAAGTTTTAAACGGTCTTCACATCTTCGTGACACTACGTGTCATGAAGTGTGAATCATGAAATATAACGACTCAGTTCTATCATTGTGCCTTCCATCATTATATGAGCGATGACTCCATCTGTCATGTGAATCTCTCTGTCTCCCATTCTGACCATAACGCACAGATCTTGAGCGGCTTCATTGGTATCTCCACGGGGTACGAGCTGGTACCTGGTACTGGCAAATCCTGTTCAAAAAATAGAAGTGGTACCTAACCCAAATGACATTAGTTTCAATATCAATTTAAAGCATCAAAATGCATAAAAATAGCTTGAAACGTAAAGATACCTTAAGTAGCCCCATTGAGTGGTAGGGAGATGTCAATTATGTCAAAACAAGGCCAAAAGGGGTGGTACTGGGTATAGAAATGGAGGTCTTTGGAATATAAGATAGGCGAAAACATGATCAAAACTGGAGACCAACACCAGGTCAGAATAAACAGAGTACAAAGGATAGTTATGTTGTTTCTCTTGACTGTTGACCATGTATTTCATCAGAGTCTCTTTGTACAATCTTCTTTGTTGACCAAATACAAGAATGGTGACATAAGACATGTCTAACTGTAAAGTACCCTTTAACTTGGCACCCTATGATAGAGATAATAACATGCCATACTTTGGAGGAATATCTGCAACAACAATATCCATCACCATGCTTTTAGCTGGGATTTGTGCCAAAGTAATACACAAGTATTTGATCAGACCTATGCATTTAATTTTGCTTGAATCAAAGGAGTATAAGTCCTTGTAAGGCTTGGTGATATCAAGCCCCAATTTCTCCATCATAGCCTTGGGCATAATATTGTGAGAAGCGCCATAATCCAACATGGCATTGTGTAATGTCTTGTCATGAATATTCAAACTGATGTAAAAAGGAGGAACAAAACCATTGTCATTTTGTCCCTCAACCTCGGGACCAAACAACAGCTAAGGTTGGTCATCAGCAATGTTCACAGTGTCTGTGCCTACTCTCGATTCTATGTTTAATGCTTTGATCATCTATGATCTATAAGCATTTTTGTTTATTAGTTCTGTCTGAGGAATAGGAATTTTCAGTTTAGCCAATTCACTTTCCAAGATGAAAGTAGTAGAAGTTCTGCTTTGGCTTTGAAATTCTGATTTATCAGCCACATTTTTCTATGCAGTAGTACTAGGCTGACTTGTGGATGCAACCTCGGTTTGAGCTATCCTTAGTAAATATTCAAGAGTTATTTTTGCAGGAGTCTCTGAATTTTTCTTTTCAGGGACTTTCTTAGGAGTAGTATCTGAGGTTTTCTTAGCTTCAACAACTTTCTTAGTTGGGTTTTTGTTAGACTTCTTACTCCTCAAGTTGTATTGTCTGTGGACTTCCATTATTGCATTTTTTGAAGGCTTGTTGTTTATACTCTTCCTCATTTACTTCAATCTGTGAAAGTAGAAAAAGGTCATGTTCTTCCTAAGTAAGAAAGATGGAATCTTTATCATTAACCTCCATAATATTTATGTGAATGTCGTCTAACTCCTCAATTATCTCTTCCCCTTCATCAGCATAGTTTTCTTGAAGAAGTGGCCTAATCTGCTGACCAGGACCTCTATGTTCTTTTTGGTCTTTGGGTTCTTTCTGTCTGATATGGGGAGGATTCCTTCTGAAATTGGGATTTTGAATCTGAGGGGCAGGTTGATTCTCTCTAGGTGGGTTTCTATCTCTGATTTCTATTCTTTCCATTCATCTCCCCACATTTCTGACCAAAGAATCAATTTTGGCATCTGAAGTAGAGGTGGAAGGTTCTTCTTTAATTGTAACTCTTCTTTCATTTCTCTGTGAGGCTCTCCTAGCTAGCAGATTTGCTTCAACACTTACAACACTCTTCTGCATATCTTCTAGAGTGGCATAATTTCTTTCTCTTAGTTGGTAGGACATATCAACATCGAAACCATCCGGGAACTTGATTAAGGCCAGGCCTTGAGGAGGTTTGATATCAACATGAATTGAATTATAGATATTATTGAAATGAATGCAATAGTCTTGTATCGTTTCCCCTTGATTTCTTTTGATATTTTCATACTCAGATAAAATTTGGAGGGAGTTTTTCTTTACCTCCCATATGTTGAGAAAGTTTTGGTGAAAAGAAACAATATCAACAAATCTAGCAGCACGTAATTCTTTAAACCATTTTTTGACCTCGACAGTTAAACTTTGTGCAAAGAGTCTCATTTGGACATCTGCCTCATCAACTTTCTGCAAATCGAAGAAATCATTCATTTTATCCACGTGTTTTTGTGCATTAAGGGCTCCGGTACCATCAAACTAAGAAATCATGGTTTGATAGTCCTGTGGCATGTTATATAAAGGAGCAACCAACACCAAGGGAGCATATCTTGTTGCCAAAATTGGTGGAGGGGGATGAATGACAACCTGTGTGATTGGTGGGGAAGTGATAGAAGATGTGGAAGAGATAGGGTTGGGAGGTATGGACTGAGTTACTTGAGGATTGAAATGGAAGAAATCTCGACAGACTGTTGAAAGTAGGCTTTATACAAAGCTTGGTCAAGATTTGATGCTAGATCTTGTAGTTTCTCAAACTCTTGAAGGATCTGTTGATCAAAATATGTTCTAGGAGAGAGTCTTTCAGGGGTTTTAGGTTGAAGCATGGTTTGATCTAGTACTATCTCGTCCACAAAGCTATAATATTTGGTTCTGAAAAGGCTATGCTCAAAATTTAGGTCAAACTCAATATCCTAGATTGTGATAAGCTTCTCTGGAAGAGAATTGGCCCTAAGAAGAGGATTGCTACTCCCTTGACCTTCTACTGTGTTTCTTTTTCTGATTAATTTTTATGGATTATCTACTATTGTTACAGGTTCTGGATTAGGATGAGATCTAGTGTGAATTGTTTTTGGGGCCAGAACTTTAAACTTTAAGAAATATAAATTAATATATACAAACTTCAACAACCTTTGACCATTTATCTCTTGAATGTTAGATCTTTAATTGTTCAGAAATAAAGTTTTCTTTATCTAGGGAAGAGAATTCGTAAAGATTGAAAAAAAAATTCAGCTCCCTAGTATGATCGCCACTATGTTAGCACTCTGTAATTCCCAGAGGTTGTTAAGGGTAGAAGAAATTGACAGAGGTAACTTACCAAAACTGCTTTCGAAACTGGGATCTAGCCCTACCAGTTTTAGAGAGGGATCTCTCTGTATGATTTAGATCTGTTTGAGTTTTTAGATATTAGTCTAGTTAAAATAATCCGAGTGTGTTGTTTTGTTTATAAAGATTGGCTGAAGAATTGCATTAAACATCCATTGGGCTATGGGGTCTATATTAAAGATTAAGATCAGATATAGTTTTTTATAAGATTTCTTCACAGGGCGAGATAGTGAGAACGCATGATCTATTAGAATTAAATATGATGAAGAGATAGAACATGTGAGAGAGTCATCCAAACAAAGAAGCAACTAAGATTTTTTTTGCTTAATATCAGATGAAAACATGTAGATCACCAAAATACTAGAAACTGAGTGCCCGAGACAAAATCAGTTCATTAAATTCCTTTTAATGATTAGAAACAGAAAACATGATGATTATAGAGAAAGATAAGCATTAATAGAGAAAGACAAAAATCACCAACGCTCAAACGCAAGAATCCTGTGAATAGTATTTTTATTACTGGTCGATCTTCTTGAAAAGATTACACAGATAGCTCCTTCGACGCAAAAATCAACCCTCAATACTTCGAAGTGAGAAGTATTTATACAATAATTACATCTGATCCTGTCATTAAAGACTAGGATATGGTGGAGGAAAAATCTAACTAGCTAGATTACAAATTATAAAATAATAGGAATGATGATGATCTGTTTGAATCCTTGGTGCTGATTTTGAGGAAAGTAGTTGATGATTCATCACTTTGACTTGATTGTTCCTCATCCTAACTTGGACATCCACATCACCTCTACTCGAGTAAAGCACATAGGTCTTCCCATCTATTTTGACTAGGGATGGAAACCTTAAGTAACCTTCTGTATGTTTTGTCCATCTCAGTGTACTTGGAAAAGGTAGGATTTGTGATGAAAATGTATTTTATCTCATGTTGGATGCTCAGGTCCAACTATAAAGTTTCTAAGAAATCCTTTCCAGTAATGCTCCCTTGTATACCTGAAAATTTAGAACCATCTTTTGCTACTGCGGGGATCTTCTGCTTGTAGTCAGACAGAGTGATGAGATTATCATTGATCACTAGTAAACCTGGAAGCCCTTTCTTGTGCAGTGTGTCGACCTTGCTGAAAAATATCTACACTCCAATGTCCATTGTCTAAGATTTCTCCTCTAGTTGCAACATCAATCATTTCTTGGTCAAAACCTTCTTGACCTCAAGGATGGTTTATGTCATGTCTCCAATTTCCAATGCCTCTATCTCTTATTTGGTCTTGGAGTTTAAGAACCTAATGATTTGAGTGGCCTCTGTGGGCCTTTCTCCCAATTCTTCCCTTATCTTGTCAATTGCTTGTCTGGCTCTCTGTACCAGTTCATGTTGTTCAAGCACAATTTGTATGAGTGGCCAAATCTCTGTCATTGACTTGTTGATGTCCATCTAGATGTTTTCCTTGGCTTCTAATAGTGTCTTGGCCATGACAGTCTCCTTCTTCAACTTATGTATTTCTTGAGCGAGTCTCTGTGATTTGTGCATCTCTATGTTGTAGCTGGACTGAAACATGGATTTCAGCTTTTGGAGATTTTTAACCTCTTCTTGCAATCTTTTAATTTCTTCACCTTACAAGTTCATGTCCTCCATTGACTTCACCAATTTCTCAGAAGCATATGAAACTGTCACTGGGATGGCTGATGGGATTTCTGTTGTTGTGGTTGTTGTTGTACTAACTCATGTGAGAGGAATTGCTTCCAGTGGAATGACCGCCATCTGCATGCTCTGTTCTTTCTCTTTAACTAACTTATCTAGCTCGACCTCCATCTCTTTTATTTGTGCATTCTTCCCCATTATCAATTTCATCATCTCCTCCTTGTGGTCTTCACTCTCAACCATTTCCTTTTCTTGTGAATCTTTCATTTTTATTCTTCAGTAGTTCCTCGGCTTCTTTAACATTGGACGGATCATAGCCAATTTTCAGTACCATCTCCTCTAGGGATTTGATCTTATTTTCCTTGGCTAGAGAGGATATGTTTTCCAACTTCAACTGAGACTGGACATTGTTTAAAGATACCTGCAATTTTGCAGCAGTTAAGAATGTATTTTCCAAGGTGGAGAAAATCATCTCCCTTATTTGCCTATGCATGTCCATTTGATCTGTTGGATGGACATATTTCACATCAAACTCAAATGATGCTTTCTTGTAATACAAATTTGTCTTAGGATGAGGAGCCTGTGCCTGCAAGAATGCCATGTGCATCCTTCCTTTCTCTATGTCAAATGTAGATAGTAACCTTTGTTGAGTTGTGGATGTCTTCTTCCAGAACTGGGCATATTTGTTGTTAGTCAGCAAATCATTATTTTGTTTGATCAAGTTGTACTTCTTGAAGATATTAAGTGATGCAGGCTCCTATGAGGACTTAGCTGACAGTGTGGTATATGCTTGTTTTTTGGATGAGGAAGTGGATACTATGTGTTGGTTGCTTAATAAGATTGATGAATGTGGTCCCTCCATAACGATGGTGGATTGAGTTTCTTCTTCTCTAGACCTGTCAAGTGTATCTCTAGTCTTGGTCCTCTTCCTGTAGACTTGGAAATCTTCTGCTGACACCTTTGTGACTAAAGGAGAGACTTATTTTCTGGCTCTCTTCTCTACTTGTACCTATGGAGTGCTGGTATGTGAAATGTTGGCAGGTGAAGGTTGTTGTTCTATATCTAGCAAATTATTTTCCTGCCACTCTGTCTGATTCATGAAATTTTCAATTTCAGGTTTTGGCACGTGAGCATAAGGAGAGATCTTATTTTTAAGCCCGGTTTCAGCTATAATTCCACAGGGGTCATAATTCCATGGGAATATTAGGCTGAATTTCATTTCCTTTAACAGATTATTGGCTTCTTCCCCTGCAAGTCTGTTATTGCATAGGAAAGAACATATCTGGCCTTTGATCCTGAGATGTTGCTTCTTCTTGAATGCCCCAAAGTGGATATCATCATGATTGATCATTTGTCTGATCTATTCCAAGGTGAATATTCTGACAGGAAGGTACTTTAGCAGCTTGTATGGAGGTAATTCACACCCATAGACCCTGATTTCTGTATGGTTCTGGTAAAGGTACTAGTTCCATGTTTTGGCTAAGTGTAACAGGTGCATAATCCTCTGGACTTCCTCATTTATTCTTGGTTATGTTCTGTTGTTGAGCATGCATACCACTGGATGGTAAAATTGGTCAATGAACTATTTGAAGCTGAACTCGGATGATTTATTCCTCACTATTGATGTCCAAGAGGTCACTGGTTGAGGATTTCCATCTTGATCCAACTTCTAGAGGGAGAAGGAGAATTTGTCTGCCTGGAAGAAGATGAACATGTACATCAACACTGAGGAGTACCTGAACATTCCCTCTGAGGATAATTTGAAAAGTTGTTCATGTATAATGTCAGCTAGAAACTAATTGTAATCAAATTGAGTTGTAGCCTTTTCTTCTGTGGAGAAAATGGATAGAAAACCCAAAATGGGTTCATCTACCCATTCATCAGAGTAATATCCTAGTAGGAAACATAGGGAGGAAATAATTTGGTTTCCTTTGATTGAGAATATGGAAGAAGGATATGGGGGATTGTTTTTAGGCAACTATGCATCTTCAGGTAAGAAGATTTCGAAAATCTAGGCTCTTTGAGGAAAGTCTAGCTTATGATAAAGTTCGGTCTGAATTTCAATGGAGAAGGGGGTGGCAGGATCAGTTTTGGGTATCTGCATCATTTGGTTTATCGTTTCAGGGGTGATGGTGAACAAATTTTCACCAGACAAAGACACAATGGCCCTTTGGTCAGGAAGGTAGTGAGCTTGACATTTTAGGGCGAACTCAGGGAAATGGTAGGTCTGTGGAAACATGTACAGTGGGAGATTTGACTCCCAGAGTCTGATCTTGTCACTCTGGTCCAGGAATATATCTTTGAGCCAGAAGTGTAATTCAAAGAAATCAAATTCACACTTCAGCTCTACAATTTGATAATCTTTATCGACCAAGGCGATGTGATCCATGTTGACAGAAGGAGGGAGGAAATGATTTTCTTATGTTTCAGTGGATTTATATTTGGGCGCCATAATCAAACAGGTATCTGCAAACAGAAAATGATGTTGTCTGTGATTACCAAGTTTAACGGTGCTTGTCGACTGTGAGCTTGGTGACGGTTAATATTGAAAACATGAAACGGTGGTGTCGACTACGTCTGGATCAGTGAACATTGCGGGAATGGTAAAAGAACGAAGTTAAAAGGTACAAGGATGTGTCTGTTATAGAGCGGGTGGTGATTTGGACGGGTAACGGTCATGGGAGATGGCATTGATTGGCCAACGGGGATATGGGTGAATGTGACGTGGAGGATATTAAATGGTCAATGGGTGGAAAGGATGTGATGTGTGACAAGTGAGTGGAGTGTGATGTGTCGACCGGGTAGTGGAGTGTGATGATGGTATTGATGAGTGGTTTGGCGGTTTATCAGAGGGGGGGTTAGGCAGTAAGCAGAAATGAGTGAGGGGGGTCCGAGTTGATAAGGAGTGGACACGTTATGCGGGGTCCACGCTAGAAAAACCACTAACTCGGACCCCCCCACCCCATTGTTAAAGGAATAAAGGTCGGGGGGATTCTGATATTCACTGCAGACCGTTGATTTGAGCGCGCTTTGATCGACCGCTGAGATTAGTGCTCCCTTTAGCCACAAAGCGCCAAAGTTGTCAAATCCTGATAGACTTAGGATGAAAACATGTTGCGGGTCTTTGTTGGATTCCCTTTCTTTATTTTGTCACCAAGGGGTCAAAAACATATTAGATTAACTTAAAATAAAGGTATTGAAGCGATCTTTTGCAAAATTTTATTGAAATAAAACATGCTAACCTAGTTCCTAATCTAATTACCTAGCACATCAACCCAACTTAAATTGTTGGGTCAAAAATTACTCTAACCTAATACATTTGAACAAGCTTAGACTGTTTGGTCAAACTTATTCACTAACCTATCTAATTTGGTTAAGATTAGACTGTTTAGCCAAATTTATTCACTATCTTATCTGCATAAATTTAAATAGTTTGATCATGGTTAGACAGTATGAATCAAACCAAATTTTATTCCATGGGGTTTTATCTTTTATTTTTTATACCCTCGTTTGATTTTTATATTTTTTATTTTCTTTATTTTCTTTGTCTTTTTCTTTTTCTTTTCTTTCTTTTTCCTTTTTCTTTCTTTTTCTTTTGTAAATCATTTTCAGAATAAAATATTATTTACAATACAAGACAACTAGAATAAAATATTAGAATCACCAGGTAATCCTATGCAACATAGGTTTATAACAACACACAAATGTATAATTTATCAACAGTTCTATAAACATATTCAAATCCAATATTAGTCATATAACCACCACAGTCTACAATTCAATATAAATACACATAAATACACCACAATGATAAAACATTCAACATAAATAACCACAACAACAAATATGCACTATTTATTAAACATATTGGCCAAGATCTTAGGTCCTCATTCCATTCATAGATCCTATGCATAGGTCTTTGGAATATCAAACCACCCATGCCACACAACCCAAATAAATGGAGATCCGAATTCCTTTTGTTCATTTTTAGGTCTCCATTCTATTTACAGAGCTTATGCATAGGTCTTTTAAATCCCAAACCATCCACACCACACAATCCAAATTAAAGGAGAGCTAAAGGACCTTTGTTCATTCACAAACTTCTATTATTGTGCTCCTTGACTTTTTGCCTTACAACTACCCTAACTATTCAAATTCGAAACAAAATGCTTCATATTCCAATGATTAACAAAATTTTACCATGGACAATATATATTGCACTACATTACAACATTTTTTTGTTTTGTTTTTTTAATCACAAAATAGAGTCAACACTAAGCAAATGTAAACAAATATTTAGGATCATTGTGATTCCATGGATTCTCATGCATCACCTAACAATTCATTTAGGGATCCATCTAATCATGTATCGACCTCCCCCTAGCTGTTGGAATCAGACAACACAAGAAGTCAAAGTTCCATTCAGTCCAAAAATTTGATGGATTTTTTGAGGATTTGAGCTTATTCAAAATTGGGCAAACTCTTAAGGGGCATTATTCCAAGATACACATAACTTAGATCATGTCTACGTTATTTCTAACTTAGATCATACACATAAATTCTATTGGACTCATAAATTTGTCATTAGAAAAGGGTAGTTTTACTACAAGATTAACTTACTCCATTTTGCAATATTTTTCGAAGTCAATGATTTTTACAAGAGGAATAATTAAAATTGTGACTACCTAATATATCATATATGTGTCTAGAGGAAGGCAATTCCTTAATTAATCCATGATTTTTTTTCCAAAGAAAAAATATCTAATTTTATGATAAATAAACAAAATTACATAGTCAGATGCCAAAGGAATTCAAGAGTGCACTTAAGCACTTGAAAAAACAACTCTTCATACTTTCCTCTTTAAACATAATAGAAAACTATAACAAGTATATTACATTGGTATCCTATCACAACAAAACCATGAAAGTTACATCATTCAAACTATAATCTTGAAATTGTCCTTTGTCTTATATAAAATCTTGTATTGGTATCAATTAGATCTAAGGTTCATGAGTATATTCAGTTGTGTGCCCACACTGGAGTATTGATATAATCTAAGTTTCTCTATCGAGTCTTATCCCATCTTTTGATAGTCCATCTTCTATCCTATTCCTATCCCTATATATGTGAGACATAGAGATGTGTGAGAAAGTTGTAATTAAAAGATGTACATCTTCATACGATGGTTGTAAAGTGAAATTCCTTAGTATTTCCCTTATTGAATCATCTCTCTTTCTAACTGAACTAGAACATGATCAAGGTAAAATCCCTTATAAAGAAACATTAATAGGAATATTAGGTAAGTTCATTTCAAAATCATCAATTTATAATAGATTCTATATCTTTCTAGCTAAGTAAGAAAGTGAATAAGATTCTATATCTTTCTAGCTAAGTAAGAAAGTGAAGAAGGTAAAATCCACTCTTAAGAGCCCTTAATTGAAGGTAAGCATAGTCCGGTTTAGTATGTCCAACAAATTATGGCCAAACTCTCCACCATAAAGGACATTATCCTGGAACTCAAGGTTGGAAAATATACCCTAATGGGGCTAGGGATAGTGTGTTTACACAATCAACAACTCTTCTCTCCAAAGCCACTTCAAGGAAAAAATGTTCTTACTCTCTCTAATCATATCTATATTATAAAAAGAATACTAAATGATACTTTGGAAATCAAATAAATTAGGAAGGTCAAGGAAAAAACCTCTTCCTCTCTCTAATCATATCTAAACTAAAAAAAGAATGCTAAACAACACTTTGGGCAATAAAATAAATTAGGAAGGAAGATTGAAATGAAAGAAATGAAACTATAGGTTCATAAGCTACTAAATGATTATTACACTCGAGATAACCCCCCCACTCTTGATAGATAATGATAATCCTATCTTCAAACTTTAGGGGCATATCCCTTGTTATAAAAAAAGCCTAAAATATATCAATAGAAAAACAAGAATCATATATTATTTTTATATAGGCAAGGAAACTAAATAAATAAGAGACAAACAAGGTCACAAGACACTAGAATATTTTAGAGAAAACACTACTTAAATTACAACTCAAGTTGCCACCAAAACAATTCATTTTCCAATTTCTCATTTTTTGTACTTCTCTCAATTTGGGTTGCAATTGAAGGTGGTAAGGTGACACATTTTATTTACAACTATGAAAACAACCATAAAGTGTCAACATATGTCACCACCAAAACAGCCATGACAACTTTGTTGTAACCAATGAAATGCATGCGAAAAATATCTTAATATGTCCATTATAATTTCTAATTTTGAATCTCTCAATACATCTATGACAACATATTCAAATTCATCTAAATAGTTTAATTATATGTCCATTTTCAAGTCGTTTTGTATGTTGCCTATTATTATACATTGCATTCTCTATTATATATTCTTCCATAATATAGATTTGGTAATTTCTAAACCACAAATCAATCATAGAAATGATTTGATATCCTTCCCTCTTTATGTATAATAATGTCTACTTAGCGTGGTGCCTCTATTTAATTTCCACTGGCTAATAAATTTTTTTTAACACGCCATCCTTCATCTTGTCACAAATGATACTTAATACTTTAATAATCTTTATTGTCGCATTACTTAACACAAAGTTTAAAATCTTATTATAGGATGATCAATCTCTTAATTGTATATGTCACATAATTTTTTCCCTTGTTATCAAAATATTTAATTGTTTTATTGTGGTGACCAACCAAGGTAGATTGGGAGGCCTTACACTCTAAGTCATAAAAATAACAAGGTTTCTAATGGTAATGTGTTCTTATTATTGTTATTGGTAATCTTTGTCGCATGGAAAAAAATGACAAAAAATCTATGTCTCACTGGACAAGGATCTTACCTTGAAGAGAACCTCAGTGAAGCAAAGAAAATATAGAAAGGTTGGGGAAAATTCTATATTGCATAAGCAATTGTGTATCAAAATCACAAAATTTTATTAACTTTTAATTATATGCAACTATAATTCATTTGTGCAGGTTCTAGATTAGTTTACAATACAAAATATAGGTTGACCACAAGTTTAAAGGTCACTCAAGTGGGGAACCCCATTTTAAATCCTTAATTCCATAGGATCATACATACAATATTCACCAACAAAGATTATAATCCCATATGTAGTATTAATTGACAAGAATTCAAATCCTACGTGTAGTATTTGTCAGAAGAATTTAGATTCCATGCTCAATGTTCACTAGGAAGATTTTGAATCATACATGCAATATTCACTAGAAATAATTTAAATTACAAATACTATTATTACTCTCAAGGATTCAAATTAAATGGTATTCTCACTAGAAATGAGGTGTACTTAAGATACATATCTAACTTTCCTCCCAAAAGATACCACATGCAATAAAAAAAAACATAAATAACACAAATAATACTCACAAGATGGGAAGTTGAATGTTTGAATTACATCCCAACCCTATTCAAGATAGGGAAACTCTTTAATTCCAGTTTAAGGGGGCCTCCTCCAAAATGATTCCAACCCCTATACAAGATACAAGATTTAATGGCCCGATGATGACATTCCCTCTTTATTTGTAGGCCTATGAATCCAACCCTAATCACATCACTAGTAGGCCTTATTTAATTCTTTTTCGATATTACATTAATAAACATAGTGGACCTTATTTAATGGTCAAGGAACATTAATTATCCACAACAAACCTATTGATATTATCACCTTTTTTGCTACCCTATCACATAATTAAAACAATATCAAGTTTATTGATTTTGATATTTAGAAAATCTTAAAATAAAGGACAAGATGAAAGAGCTAGAAGAAAATATAAATAAAAGTTTGGCCCTAAATAGTTTGTAAGATAAAATGGATATCAAACCCATGAAAGAGTAAATGAATAACATAATAGAATTAGACCATAAGTACAATAGAAGAACCTCAAACCTCATAATGTTTTGTCTAAAGGAGAAGGAATAACATGACACGCTAGAACTAGTGATGGAAGACGTACAAAACAAGTTACAAATTGAAAAGGTTCAGAAAAATAATTGAACATAAAGATAATTGAATGTGTGTTAGGGAAAGATCTACTGACCATAAATATGACATACTTAGTAAAACTTTGAGTCTAAAAGGGTAGGGAATATTTATAAATGAGGATCAAGTTAAATTAAGGAAGAAAGTTCAAAATGTAAAATAAGATGGGAAGGAAAGGAAATGGGCAATATATGGAAATAGAAAAGCAATTATTAGAGATAAAAAACATAAAAAAAAATAGGAATTTGGCACATTTGGTATCTTCTCTTGGAACTATCATGTATTTCTATGGAGTAAAGGTCCTAAGTTAAGTTGAATCCCAAGTGAAATTGAAATTATATTCTTGTGGAAACTTGGGAACATGAAGAATATAAAGTTACTAACACAAAAGGACTTGTCCTATGGTCATATGGAATAAGAGATTCTCTCGTAGCGGAATTGGAGGCATATATTGTCACACGAGGAAGAAAAATTATCCTTATATTATGTTTGTTGGCCCTCGACCAAGTTTTGAGGAAACATTGGTCAGGTTTGACCACTTTTTGGAATTTGACGCAGTGATCAAGGAAGGAGTGCCCAGGCGTAGCTGAGATCGTGAATCTCACTTGTTTTGTGGGCTTTGTGGACCCAACATGGGGATATTAGGGTTTTGTAATGGGTTATGGGATGTCGGCCCATGGGTTTACCCATTATTAGGCCTTTTTGTAAATGTAAAAGTATAAATAAGTAAGAATGTAATGTAGAAAGGAGTCGATAGCTTGCAAGGTTAAGTGCAAGTAGTTTTGGGTTGCTTAGTGCAATAGACTATGTATGTAAGGCTATGTGCTTAATAGAGGAGTTGGCTCTGTGCCTTGACCTGATTTTGGGAAGGTGGATCTGGCACTTAGTGTGCAGATCACTTGTTCGGTGCGAAGCTTGGCTCTATGGCTTAGTGCACAGGAGAAGATGAATGTAAGAGATTGAAGCCTAATAAAGAAGAAGAAGTCGTTGGTGGATGTAGCCCCACATTGGGGTGAACCATGTATATCATGTGTTGATGGTTTTCTTTGTGTTGTGATAATTATGTTGTGGATCTGATTAGTGCATTAATTGTTATGTATGATAGATAGATATATGAATACTTAGTGCTTTAGTTAGGTTGAATGTGTTAGATATAACTTATAACGCTAAGTGCAATGTGTATTTTTTCATTGTTACTACGTCGATCTACCCTTAAGGTTTGTTCTACGATGTGAATAAAGCCGATAAACTAATGCTTGTTGTTCTTAAGTACTCTGTGAAGTAATTTTAATCACAGATCTGCGTCCCAGCTTGGTTACAGACACTTGAGTCCTGTAACCCCCCTGCCTCTACCTCAGGTGAGACTTCGCCTGCTTCGAAGGTGTTGCCGAAAGGGCTGATAGTTAGGGTTTTGTTGGTGCACTTTCGAAGCATTGAACCTTGGGTCTGCCCCTGTGCCAACAAATGGTTCAGTTGCCGGGACATTGAGAAACACATTTATGGGCGAATAAACCGCATTTGGGACACTGAGACCGTGCCATAACGGACATATATTCATTGATGTAAGCCATCCTTCCCGTTGAAATAATTTATTACGACGCTCGCTTATTTAACCCGTCTGAAATTGCGCCGAGACCACTTTTTGCCTCCCTTGATTTGCTGAGAAATGATTGTGTGTCGAACTATGATTTTAGAACCTAGACCTCGCCATCCTTTGTTTACTCCATCTGTTTGTTCTCCTACCCCAACCTATCCGATTAAAAGAGAGAATGTCGGGCGAACAGACTGAGTTAGAGAAGTCCATCGAAGGTTCTTAAGAAGTTTATGGCTGACAGAGCTATGTCTAAAGGTGTTCAGGCATTGTCGACTAGGGGACTCCAGGCTTCCCCTTCGACTGAATGACGTTCGGGTCGTACTAACCTCGCGACTGAGAAGCGAAGTAAGCATCGTGACGATATGGATAATGCGAAGCAGATCCCATCGATATTACTTGATTATATCCTGTTTTTGGTTGGCACGGTCAACAACAACAACATCCCATGGGACTTCGAGTACACTTTGATCACCGCGTACATCCTGAAGGGGATACGCGTAGTTGGAAAGCAGTTGGGACAGATCCCATCTCTAAAGAATAGTGACTTTAACCTTGAATATAGAAATAAATACGCCATGCTCATGCCTCACAGATACCTGATGAAGAGAACTGGGAAGAAGTCTCGCATAGTCTCCTAGCCTTGGATCAAGGAGCTGGCGTAGTCCACGATACTGAATGTCATGAATATTCCTCATTTTGGCCGACATCAAGAGGTTAATGCTTGCATTAAACTCCTCTTGTCGTGTTATCATGGTGGATACCTGTGGCTCGATAGGTGGATTACTGTGGATCTAGCGCTGATCCACTTGATCAAAAGATTGAGTATGCAGGGACCCAACACTCGACAGTTCTACCCAAGGAAGGGCTTGGATCACTCCCTGGCACAACACATTAAGGAAGCATATGGTGAAGTTGAAAAGGGAAAGAGAGGCTACAAGGTATCCTCTATCTAGGATGGAACAATGTGCCTCGCTTTCCAACTCATAGCTGGCAAGCCTGTAAGAAAGAATCACCACATGCAGGTCACCGGGTTTGTGGTGGACCTAGCCGGAAAATGCGTGGAGGGGATGCAGATGAATTGGGTGAGTTACCTCATCAACGAGCTTGAGAAAGACTGTCGCGAAGCACAGGATCAGGGAAATGAGTTCCACTTCATCTGACTACTTGTGTTGATTTCATTTGTCACTTGGAAAATGTCGAAGGGAGCATCTTTTCCAGAAATTGAACCATCGGAGCCATTGGTAGCTAGATTTTCTACATTATGGTATACAAATGACATGTCGTAGCAATGGCAGTCGAACGTAGTGTTCCATGCCTACTATCACCAACTAAAGGTTTCCATTGAGTCATTTCCATGCATGACACCACGCACCTTGCACCCGTACAAACCACTAGCTAAGTTCTGCACAGATCCACATTTTATTTATATCACTGCGTGCAAGGCTGAGAGAAAGGAAGAGTTACAGTATTACTATAAGCTGACAGACGAAGACATGTAGCAGATCACGAAGGAGTGACCGGAAGAGTTCCTTGTACCATTTGATGATTCAGAACTCTCCGACCCTGACATCATAGGAAGCCCCTTGGTCACTCGGTTCGAGCATGCAGGATAGACAAGTGCGAAGAAGAAAAAGAAAAAGGAGGAAGTACGGGATGTACACATTGATGAGGAAGACAGCGCCTCAGAAGTAAATGGATCTGGCTCACCCATAGGAGGAGGAGACAAAGTAAATAAAGAAGGAGGAGGGGATGAAGGAGAAAAACAAGGAGAAGGCAAAGCTACACCGCCGAAGGATCCCCCTACTGAGATAGAAACACCGAAGAAGAAGAAGGTTTCTTTGCAGAAGCCCTCGGCAAGAAAGAAGACCCGCGCCAGTAAGCCCCAGCTAGAGGCTACGCTCATTGAGGATGATATCAATCTAGTCCACGAAGCGATGGAGGATACTTCCGAGTATCTCTTGCAAAAATATGGAGTGAAGCAGGATGAACTATACGGTAGGATAGAAAAGAATTGAGCGAAGTACTGGAAGCTATTCACTCGGTCCGCGCAGTCCCTACTGCACCTTCTTCGTCAGAGACTACAGAGTTGGGGGATGAGCCAGCCCAACTTCGAAGACTTGTATATGCAACAAAGGCTCGACTTCAGCAAGTTTAAGAAGAGAAGGAGAAGGCTACAGAAGCCTTGAAACAAGAAAAAGAAGAGATATTAGAGAAATTACGAGTTGTGCAGTACTATGTAACCTCTTATGAAAATGAGAAAGATGAGTTTCGAGTGATGCTCGAGGAAGACAAAGCAAAGATACAGAGGGAAAAGGACTAGCTTCTCATAGAGTAGACTGCAATCAAAGAAGTGGTGACCAGAGCACTTCGCTCAATGTCAGGCTTGGCACAGGAGGAAAATTACGTAGTTGAGGTTCAAGTGATGAAGCTCGTTGAGGCCATCCAGTAGATTCAAGCAAGGGTAAAGGATTTGGAGATCCAGGCAGTACCAAGCACTCCGCAGGAAGTGAGTGACCAGAGGGAGGAATCCGCTAAGAGCGTAGTCGAAAGGATAAGAGCCCTCGCCTCATAATGAAAACAGTTGAGTGACAGAAGCACGCAGACCTACGAACGCCTCACAGAAGATCCATATCTTAGGAAGTTGGAAGTTCAGCTACAGGAGGCGCAGTAGCAGGCACTGACAATTCAAGCACAGATGAAGTCACTCACTACAGTCGAGAGAATGAAGACATCACAAAAAACAGTGCATGGCCCAACAACAGATTACTACCATACAGGGAAGAGTAATGGAAGTCACACAGAGGCTACAACTGGTGCAGGAGGAAGCCTGTGCAGTGTTTGAAGAGATCGAAGGATAAGGTTCGCAACTATACCAAGTGGTTGCGACAGTGGAAGAGCGCCTGGGAGGGCCTGTCATAGAGAAAATTATCCAGGAGTTCATTGAGCACGAAGATCAAGCGAAGCAACAAGTCGAGTCAGTTGGAGCTAAGCTCAAGGCCTTCAAAGAATCATTTCCTAGATCTGAGTGACTCAGGACAATTCACAGGTGAGTATTGTTGGGGGCTTGTTGGCCCTCGACCAAGTTTTGAGGAAACATTGGTCAGGTTTGACCACTTTTTGGACTTCGACGCAGTGATCGAGGAAGGAGTGCTCATGCGGGGTTGAGATCGCAGATCTCACTTGTTTTGTGGGATTTTTGGACCCAACATGGGGATCTTAGGGTTTTTTAATGGGTTATGGGATGTCAGCCCATGGGTTTACCCATGATTAGGCATTTTTGTAAATGTAAAAGTATAAATAAGTAAGAATGTAATGTAGAAAGGATTCGATAGCTTGCAATGCTAAGTGAAAGTAGTTTTGGGTTGCTTAGTGCAACAAACTGTGTATGTAAGGCTCTGTGCTTGATAGAGGATTTGGCTTTGTGTCTTGACCTGATTTTGGGAAGGTGGATTTGGCGCTTAGTGCGCAAATCACTTGTCTGGTGCGAAGCTTGGCTCTGTGTCTTAGTGCACATGAGCAGATGAATGTAAGAGATTGAAGCCTAATAAAAAAGAAGAAGTCATTGTTGGATGTAGCCCCACACTGGGGTGAACCACATATATCATGTGTTGATGGTTTTCTTTGTGCTATGATAATTATGTTGTGGATATTCTTAGTGCATTGATTGTTATGTATGATAGATAGATCTATAAATTCTTAGTGCTTTAGTTATGTTGAATGTGTTATATATAATTTATAACGTTAAGTGCGATGTGTATTTTGTCATTGTTATTGCGTCGATCTACCCTTAGGTTTTGTTCTGTGATGTGAATAAATTCGATAAACTAATGTTTGGTGTTCTTAAACACTCTGCGAAGTAATTGTAATCACAAATCTGTGTCCTGGCTTGGTTACAAACACCTGAGTCCTGTAACCCCCTTTCCTCTACCTCAGGTGAGACTTCGCCTGCTTCATAGGTGTTTCTGAAAGGGTCGGTAGTTAGGGTTTTCTTGGTGCGTTGTCGAAGCGTTTAACCCTGGTTTTTCCCTTGTGCCAACAATGTTTCATAAGAAATACCTTTTTAATCAATCCATATGGATGCATAGGAGAATGCCACCTAAGCAATGTACCCTGATATCGTGTCTTCACCATATTTATAGAAATAGAAGCTTCTTGAAACATTTGATCATAAGTGGCATCTTGCTCAAGAAACAATTGCATGTCAAGGAAATATTTGAATAGTGTAATGTTTTCAATAGTGCAATTGATCTCATCTTCACGCAAATGAATGGATGAAATTTTGTTTACTACTGGTGTTCCAATGTTCACAAAATGTTAGTTTTCAACCATTGTCACTTTCGGTCAGGATTGCTCTATTTGTAGACTTTTTGGAATGAAAAAACACTATTTTAATTCTTAAACAGACCTATATCATGATGCTATGTGGAGGTATTTGAAATTTCATGACCTTTTATGCAAGCTTCCCCAAATATTTTTGAGAGGAAGGTTTATATAATACATTCTTTTACCTTGAAATTATTCCTCAAGCTTGGGTTTGTGTTTGAATATGAACTATTCAAGGCAAAACACAACCCTTCATCACCTTTACCTTCTAAATTTTCAACAACTATAGAAAGTATAGGGGACACTCACCCAATGAGTGATGATAAACTTACTAGTTTGACCGTGTTGGGCAAGTCATTTTTGCTAATTTTGGCTTCATCTTGGATTATGTGAACACAACCACTTGTGAATTATTTAGATTAGGTTGATGTACTCTTTACCTCTTTTTATATATGATCACACACATAGAAGTTGCACAAAAGATGATTGGATTTAATTCCATATTCTCTCCTATCAAAAGTTTGATGTCCTTATGCTAGAAGTCTACTGATGCACTTTTACAAGCATAATATTCTTTAACAACCTGATCAAATACATGTGTAAGGGGAGAGAATCAAAGTAAGTATATATTTTTGTAATACCC
>ML796692.1:202245-217827 GCA_009831015.1 Picea engelmannii | reverse complement strand
CTCTACACATTGATGTTGTTTTATTGATCATTTGAGATGGTCAAATTTTGAGTTTTTTTGGACCCCCTGGGACCTCTCTGAGTGTTCCACATCCTCCTAGGCCTCTATGAGCATTCCTTAGATCCTCCTAGATCAAGGAGCATCTCTTGTACTTGGCCTGGCTTGATTAACAATGTCGTGATGCTACTTTGGCCAATGAAATACACAAGAAGCGTGTTAAAGCTTAGTATGACAAATATGTCTGACCTTTTGTCTTTTCGAAAGGTGACTTGGTTTTGGTCTATGACCAGGACCATGACAGATTGGGAGCAGGTAAGTTTAAACCCTTATGGTAGGGTCCCTATATTGTTAAATGTGTCTTGAAGAGAGGGTTCTATGAGCTCGTGGACTATGATGGGAATCCTCTCTCGGAGCCTTGCAATGGGATCTACCTTAAAAAGTATTATGCCTAGGCCATCTAGTCGCATGATGATTTGTACATAGGTTTTTTGTTTGGTTCTAGAGTGGTGTGCTTTGATTTTTGTGTGTGTGTTAATTGTCTTGGTTAGCTCCTTATCATGCTTTATGCTTGATTTATAGATGTCATCCTCCTCCTCTATCTATTTGGGATATGCTAAGGGTGCCAGTCATAGTACCCGGAACATTGCTTTCATCGCATGGGTGATGTTTTCTCCCACTTATGAGCTTGTGATTTCAGGAGCTGTATACCTTAGGCCTGCAACCAACAATATTGCAGTGTATAGTGTCGTCATTGAACTAATGTCTGAAGCGCTCGCCCTTGGAATTCGTCATCTAGTTGTTAGATTGGACTTTCAACTCGTGGTCTCACAGTTGAATCGCACATATGCATCAAACATCTTGTTCTGTTGCATACATATTTGAGGGTACATCTTCTTGAATGATACTTTGAGCATATTGAATATTACCACATCCAAAGAAGGTCTAATGTGTTGGTTGATTCGTTAGCTAACTACATGTTAGATTGACATTTGTCTCATTAAATTAAGTATTTAAGCATGCATGTACATAAAACATGGGTCGTCATTCACAGTATTTGAACATCCATAGGTAGCATCCGAAACAAATCATGTATATATATAGTCGCAAAGTGTGATTACATCTTTCCAAAAGAGAGGTGCATATACAAAATTGGGGCTCTAGTAGCCTCCTGATACAAAAATGTGTCGACCGGATAATATATGAATCTAGTACAAAATGGGGTGTCATAGGCTAGTCAGTCATGATGTTAACCTCCATGGTAGAACAACACCTCCCAAGCCACTTTTCAGAGAAGTTGACGAAATTAGGGGCGGGAAACACCTTCAGAGTGTCACCATGGGTGTGGGGGCATATCCTGCTCTAGTGTGGGGGGGACTCCCATGGTCATCCCCTCCAAGTTATTCCAGACACGATGTATTTCTTCACTGTTAGTGCCTCCTTCCCCTCCCGATGACTCCTCGTCGTTGCTTTGGCGACGATCTTGGCCCCTTCCTTTCGGACGCTCCGATCCTACATCAGCAAAACATAAAATTGTTTCAGTATGCACCCACCAAAAAAATAAAATTATATACCAAAATAAAATAAAATAAATGGAAATATGAAAAACTCAAAAACACACTTACCCATGGGGCCCCATGCCTCTCTTGGGGGAAGTGGCAACTCTAGATCCAGGTGGAGGTCAGCCCACACATAGGGGAAATCCTCAATACTGACAATTTGGTGACGCCACCAGCTAGAAAACCCAATACCATAGTGATATTTATGTTGTCCTTATGGTATCTCCCCATGTATTCAACCCAAAACATCATCCATGGGTTAGAGGGTGTTGGATCACCCATCACCATCCAAGGCCTCAACTGAGGCACCCATTCCAAAAAAATGGTCACTAAGAGGGAGTTGTCTCCAAACTGCTTTTCTTTGCCTCTCTTGCAATGAGTTAGTTGGGATTTCATATTGGCAAGGACTCCCTCACACCAATTAAATACGGTGGGCTCTAAGCACATTAGATCCACTTTCATGTTGGTCTTGGATGCTAAACGATGACATGTGGATCCCAAAGCTTGGGTGGTACATAAGAGGATGGTCTTGAGTGGTATATTTGTAATATCCTGAATTGGGATCTTTCCACTCATCTTATGAGACCCATACCGACAAAACTCCTCAATGAAATCCATCATCGACCACTTATCTCACCCTGGTGAATAATCTACTCACCATGGTAATCCTCTCCGGGACAATCCAATACAAAAATACACATCATCCATGTCCAACTACAAAACTTTTCCCTGTATGATGAAAGGATCTTGGTCAGGCTCCCAATACCAAACCAGTTGGTCTAGTAAATATTCATGGGATCCCAGCAATGGACAACAAAATAACTTTAGTAATCCACACCCCTATTTTGGCAATTGAAGAATGAGTTTTAACCAAGGTGAGTTTCCTTTTATAACTATTTTGGGAAATAAAAAGTCATCTTTTCACCATGAGACCAAGTGAGTGGGTTTTTATTTTTATTTGATCTCATTATCATTTTAATGCCATTTTTAATTTAATTAACCTTGGAATTGTGACGTCCCCCATCTTAACCACGAAATATTACTATGCGGAAATACACATAAAAACAAACTTTTTTTTTGCTAATCAAAATCCAGTAGCTTACTAGCTACGATTTAAACACATATACAACTAATTTCTGATACCCATAATTAAATGCATCTATGACACTCTAAATGACCATGAATGCAACTAATAACTCATTCACAACCACAATTAACCATTCACATATATTAAATTCATGGAACAACTTAGAAAATAGATAAACACTTATCTTTTATAAAACATTTGTGCAACCAACTGCTTGGGAAGGATGTTCCATCCAACCATAGACTTGTTGCTACAGATCTCACCAACAAGTCACCCTCGAGCTAGGGCTAGGAATCCACAAAAGAAGGGTGCCTCTCACAATCCCTCACAACTCCATATCACACAAGCCACTAGTTTTCTCCTATAACTATCCTGAAATTCCTCCATATCTTTTCCTCTTGACCTATCCAACCCAAGGAATGTACCCCTTCACTGCTCTCGGTCCATTAGGCATCCCATTCATTTATCAGGGTCTCTTTGGCTCAAGTATCTAGAAATATCTGTGTTGGGAACTCAAGGGAATTCACTGCCAAGAGAACCACCAAGAAAAACAACAACAAACACTTGTTGATACAGTGAAACTCACCCAGGAGTTCACTCTTCAGGCCTGATAACCTGGCTCTTCAATTTCCAACTCCAAAATGCTCCAAAAACGCTCTAACATGCTCTAGAATTCACCCAACCTTGTTGTTCCATCCCCCAAGCTCTTCTCCCCTCTTATCTACTTGATGTTCATGTAAAACTGAATGTAAAAAATTATATGTTACTACCCATACAAATTTCCTCTCCTTTCCCAAGATAGTCGACAACTCACTCTGCCCAATGTTGATTGTACTTCAGCCCCATGCTCTCTAATAACTATGGGATGTGACTCTGACACCCACCCTATGACAGATATTCAATTATTGGACTCTCATACACTCAACCAAAAAATAGAAGTTTACCCCGAATGATAATAAAATTCATAAATGTGGGTTTGAATTAATACCCATAAATTATTTCCCTTTGGACCCCTCTTGGGCACTCTCTAGGCATTCCCCCTGTCTTGTGGATTAATTAGCCTCCATCTATGTCCATATCTCAGCAACTAGTATTACATTATATTTATTTACAATTCAAAAAAATACATTTTGCATATACATTGTTTGGCCATAACCACATTATATCTATATCATGCATTAAACAATTCGAGAATTAGTGGGGATGTTACATTCCCCCTCCCCTACAATTTTGCATCATCCTTGATGCACTGCACCATGCTGAAATACATATATATATTTACATCACAATACTTAGAAAATAAAAGAAAATTTTGCAATCTTTACCCTCCAACAATATTGCCAACCATAATCTCTCATTCTTCTCAACTTGTTAACCCAAGGAATGTGCCCCCTTCACTTCCTTCAATCCATTACGTTGCAACATTCTTTTATCAGGGCTATCAGCATAGGTGACCAAGAATTTCTAAGATGTGGTTTTGGTAACTAGCTTCCCAAAAATGGAGTCTTGCATTTTCAACTTTTGTTTTCTTCAAAATGGAAAAAAAATTGTAGGTATTCTTCCCACATGTTTACTTCATTCTCCCATGTTGCATCTTTAGGACCGTAGCAGGTCCATTGAACCTTTACCATCCCTATGGATTTGTTTTGGATCACTTTGAATTTCTGATCCAAGATGTGTACTGGTACCACCCAGAAATCCCCTTCGTTTTCCACCTAGATCACAGTCCAATCAATTATGTTGTTAGGGTAAAGCACACATTTCTTTAATAAGGACACATGAAATACATTATTCACTTTCATGGATGCAGATAATTCTAAAATGTATGCAACTGGTACTATGTTTTCTAATATTTCAAAAGACCCACAATATCTTGCTACCAACTTTGGGCAACAACCCGATCTTATCAAACTTCTCTTTGCTTTAACTTTTAGGAAAACATGTTCCCCCACTTTAAAATCTCTAAAAAAATTGTTCTTCTCTACATAACTCTTCTACCTGTCTTGAACAACCTTTAAATTCTATGTAATCCTTGTCGTTTGTTCTTCCATTTCCTCTAACAAATATGGCCCAATGATGGTTCTATCTGCTAGGTTATCCCAACTCACTGGTGTGTTACACTTCCTGCCATACAAAGCTTCAAATGGACTCAATTTTAATGAGGCTTGATACCCATTATTATAAGAAAACTCCACTAAGTGGATATAGTCTTCCCATTTTGATGGTTGGTCCATCACATATATTTTGAGCATGTCTTCAATTATCCTATTGGTCCTCTATGTTTTCCCATCTGACTCTGGGTGATATGTCGTACTAAGATTCAGATTTGTCCCAAATCCTTTGAACAAACCTTGCCAAAATTTGGATGTAAACTTGGAATATTTATCTGAAACTATTTCTTTAGGAACTCCATGTAGTATGGTGACTTCCTTCATCTAAATCTCTGCAATGTTTGTTTCCTTGTGTGTTGTCTTCACAGGAATAAAATGTGTTGCCTTAGTCAATTTGTCCACCACCACCATGAAGGAATCATGTTGCTTCATTGTTCTAAGAAGCTTTGTAATAAAATTTACCATAACCACTTCCCACTTCCATTTTGGAATGGGCAATGGTTGCAACAACCCTGCTAGTTGTATGTGCTATGGCTTTGCCTTTTGGCACTCTATACATCAGGCTATGTAGGTAGCCACTTCTTTCTTCATTCCTGACCAAAAGTATTGGCTCCTTACAATTGTAATGGATTTTTTATATCTTGGGTGCCCAACATATGGCACATTGTGCATTTCCCTCAACACTATATTTTTCAGCTACATGGAATTTGGCACATACACCTTGCCTCTGTACAAGAGGATTCCATCCTCTTTTAATTCATAATCTTTAAATTTATGTTATAAATTGTCTTGCTGTAAGTTTTCCTTTATTTTCAAATAATGTTGATATGAATTTGTTGCTTTAAGATTTTTATCTTTTAGATTTGTTTTTTACATGTTGATGGATGAAATATGCACTTCATGAGATCTCCTGCTGAGTGCATCAGCCACCTGATTTTCTTTTCCTTTGATATGTTTAATTTCGAAGTCATACTCGCTAAGAAATTCTAGCCACCTAGTTTGTCTAGCATTTAATGGTGGTTGTCCAAATACATGTTTTAGATCACAGTGGTATATTCTTAGCTCAATCCTCTTCCCCATGAGGTCATGCCTCCACATTTTTTAATGCATGTACAATTGATGGTAATTCTAGATCATCAGTAGCATAATTTCTCTCATGCTCTTTTAATTTTTGGGACTCATAGCATCCACATGATCTTTTTGACTGAGGACTCCATCGAGCCCTTCCTTGCATGCATCCATGCACAGTACAAAGTCTTCATCTAGATCTATAATCTTTAATATGGGTGCACTTGTCAAAAAAAAATTCAACTGTTGGAAACTCTCTTCACATTTTGGTGTCCGTTCGAACTTCACTCCCTTCTTTTGCAAAGAAGTGATTGGGATTGCAATCATTGAAAACCCTTTTATGAATATTTGGTAATAACCTATGAGACCCATGTTGGACACATCGACTACACTAAGAGGGGGGGGGGTGAACAATGTAGGGATCTTTTTCCCAAACTTCCCCTTCACAAAACTCATTAGTTAGCAATCACCATTTACTCATTACTTATTGTTGTCATTTATAATTAGTTAAATGTGAACATATATCAACAATATATCATCAACAAATCATCGTCACAAGGAAAGCAAGGAACGCAAGGAACACAAGATGTATGTACAATTTTCTTTTTATTATGGACTACAATCCTTGGGTTTATCAGCAACAACTGAATAGAGTACAACTCTACAAGGGCACCAGCTCTATAATGCAAGACTCAGCGTACACCCTTAGCACCAACATAGATGAGGCAACAATCCTCAATAGATATCAATCTGTCAATAGGTACGCGACCTGTTGGTAGTGCAGCACACGTATGTAATCTCCCTACCAGTAGTACATCACGTGTATGTACGTGACCAGTCTGTACTACAGCCTGCGTATCACTTCTGAGCTCTTAGGGTTTTCTCTTCAAGCTAAACTCAGATCCTCTGTAACCTTCAATCACATTCTCTTATGTCTTTCACTGTCCTATCTAACACATAATCAATCACAACACATCCAAGCTCTCCAACAACTTACTCATGCTCCTCAACCATACAATATGAATGCTACTCGATCATGTATAAGAAATCAACATATTATGGTAATCATATCAGTATTGAATCATAAGAGTGTTGCTCACTCTATCAACCAACACAAACGACATCACAACAACCATACCAAGAATGCCTTAAGCATTCACTACACAACAAGCAAGATTATCCATCAAGACAACAATATAATCATACCAGAATTTCTATGGCAGATTTGAGCCCATAGAATGCATATATGGAACCTCCTTCATTCTTCAAGAGCCTAGAACCAGCTCACACACAAGTCTTCATAACTTCGTCCACTGTACACACCCTATCCTCATTCAGCCCACATATGTATGCGCCTTGGCTCATTGTAGCCCGCGTATACCTCAGAAACTAGGGTTTCTGAACTTCAGAGAATTTTTTCATCATGATCTCAGACTTACCGAAACTTTGATGCATCCATGAGATCCTCCAGATCTCCTCTCTCTCATAATAGATCTTCACTACATGCTCAAGATATACACAAGAGATCTACAAAAGATACATATTTCACAAGAGAACCTTGCCTCTTATTTATACTCCCCAAATAGCTTCATTAGAAGCATCTTCTAGGTCACTTAACCCATTTCTAGGTCAGTTAACCCATTTTTAGGTCACTTAACCTATTTACCTCATTTTTAGGGTTAACCACTTTCCATAATTAGAAATTTCTCCATTTAAATATTCCTCCTTGACTTTGTCACTTTTCTTTATCATTTAAATAATAATTTCTTCTTTGTAAGCTCATTGACTTCTTTGACCTTTTGGGGCTTCAAGCCCACATATGAGGGTCCTTCATCTTCGTAGGGCCATAACTCTCAAACCATGAGGAGTTATGTGACATTCCACATACCATCAGAAATGTCATGACAAGCACTATCCATCTAGGATAGTTTCACCAACAACTTCATTGATCTTCATCTCATTATTCCACATATAAGCATGGGTTCTCCAACCATACTTCTAGGATAACTCAACCATAAAGCATCTTCCCATGAAGGATTTCACCATAAGGGGACCACTTTGGAGTTCATCCATTTGTACACCTTATCAACCATGATAAGACAATAATGATTCATCTTTACATCAATCCAACAATGCATCATATACCAAAGAAACCCCATCGATCCATCTTCATCTATGCATCATGTATCAATGACAACTCATTGATCCATCTTCATCAATATACTATGATAAGACATGTATACATCAAACCTTTGACCTTTGACATCATTCAATCATCCTTTGGAATCAACCAATTCCTTGACATCGATCCTTTGACATCAATCAATCATCCTTTGGCATCAATCAATTCCTTTACATCAATCAATCACTTGACATCAATCCTTTGACATCAACTAATTAAACCTTTGTCATCAATGACAACATGATCCAACAATCTCCTTCTTTGACATTGATGGCAATACCAACATTGATGTCAACACCAATCATTGATGTCAATATGTATACAAAGCATGCTCTACATCAATAGTCATCAATCACATCAATGTGACTATCTCTCCACATCAATAATCATTGATCACATCAATGTGACTATCTCTCCCCCTTTGACATCAATGGCAAGGATCATTCTCCTCTTGGGGATGCTCCCCCTGCTTGAACTCTTCTTGGGGATACTCCCCCTGCCTGAATGCCTTTGATCTTCCTCTGAATAATCTCTCCCCTTTTTGAACAAGTGATATCACTCTGATGTAATGTTGAAGATACATCACTCATACTCCCCCTGTGACCATCGCTCCCCTTGAAATTATGCCTCTGTGCTCTTTCTTCAAATATAGGGCTCTTTCCTCATATAATTATGGGAAGAATAATGACTCCCCCTATGGGTATGTCTCCCCCTATCTTCTCTGCAATACGAACAATATTCTACCATATGATGATCCTTGGACCTGTCCATGCATCAAACTCATGTCATACTAAACATCATGAAGCAAAATATATGTCAACGAATGAACAAATACATCATGTACCAAAATATGTGCCAATAGTATACCAATCATATGCCTCCATCAACATGCCAACCATGTGCTTCTACCAACATGCTAACCATGTGCATCTACCAATATGTCGATCATGTGCATCTACCAATGTGCCAATCATGTGCATCTACCAATGGTGTACTTGTATCCAAGTATTATCATCCAAACATATACCATATATGAGTGTACCAAACATGTACATCAACATGTATCACCACTTGTACCAAGCAAGTACATCAACCATGCACCAATACCACAACAAGATGAATCCTCGTACATGTATGCCAAATCCACAAAACATGTGCCAATCAAACTGCTAGTAGGTGCCTCTACCAATGTACTAGAAGTGTACCAATCATGCATCAACTATAGATCAGACTCTTCAATGATGTGCAACATAATCACCTCATCAAATCACCAACTACATGTCCCAATATATAGTCCAACCATATGCCAAATGCATGCACCAAGATCAACAAATATGCTTCCAATAATACATCATAAGATATATCAATGAAACTCAAATATGTACCAGCCATGTACACCTACAGATCAGCCTCAATCATTCATTCACTACAACAAATACTAAGCATCCAACAATACATGTAATAGTAGTGTGCTTCAATAGATCAATGACATCTCTAGCTAGCATCATTAAGATATATCACATAACCAAGGTGCCATAACTTCACTGTCATAACCATCATTGTTCTTCAACAGAAAATGCCTCAATCCATACTCATGGGTTAGTGTCATGCATCCATGATAGCCTTTCATTTTATATCATCACTTTACATAATCTAATATGTAATCATGAAAACCTTCAACAAACAATGTTAGAACCTGCAACAAACTATGTCAGACCCTGCAACACAGAGTTATACCATCACATCAAGTTGCAACCCTTGTGCATAGCCCTTTTCCCTAGGCTTTACCACATATACACGGCCTGATGCACAGACAGCTCGCGTATGTACGTGACCTATTCAAGGTCAGTCTGTGTATGTACGCAATTGTTACCACTGTCACTCGCATATGCTTCTGAAGATGACACACTTGAGCCTCCCTTAAGACTTCCATTCTGCTCTGGTTGTTCAGTCTTCTTCACCCGCTTCTGAAGATGTCCCTGCTTCTCAAAACTTGAGCTCTGAGCTTCCATATTTTCAAAGATGTCTCCCTTCCTTACTTCATTCCTTCTTCTATTCATGCTATATGAAGTCCTCATCATGGACTTTCTTCTTGTGTTCCAGCAATCCTGGGATTTGTGGCCAAATCCACTACAGCTATAGCATCTCATGCTGTGACAGTGAACATCAATGTGTCCTACTTGATCACATCTCCAACACCTTATAGTGTTATAAAATCTTCCATCATTTCTCATTGCATAAGATCTACATTACAAAGCTTTGTGACCATATTCATTATATGAATAACATTGACCATGAAAAACACTTTCATACCTTTGCTTTGGTGTCCATCTTCTTTGAGGTGTAAGGATGGCTTCTTGATGTCTTCCTTGCTTTGTTCTTTTGAAAATTTCCTTTCCTTGTGTAGATGGTTGGCTTGCAACATTGTCATCATCCTTTGAAACTGAGGGATTTACCTCATGTTTCTTTGAGGTGCTTGCTTCAGCATGTGTAGCTTCTCTGTTGTACCCAAGACCTGATTTATCATTTGGTGATCTTTAACTTTCCAAGATCTCATTCAAGATTTGTGAGCTATTCAAGAATTTGTTTGACTTTTCTACTTTCTTTCTAAGGTCAACAACTTCAGCTTCTAGCTTATGACATTACTCTTCCTTTTCATTTACTTGATTCTTCAATAGTTCCTCTACCCTTTTGGCTTCTTCAATTTGGGTCTTGAGATGAACAATAATTTCAAATTTTTTGTTAATCTCATCATCTACCTTCTTATCTTATTTTCCCTTCTTTAGTCTTGTGATCTCTTCTTCCTTTTCATCTAATTGAGTCTTATTACTCTCTTCTTGCTCTTTGAGCATTTCCTTTAACTTCAAGATGTGCCTTTGACTCTTCTTCAGAAACTTTTTAGTGTTATCCAAAAGATAGGTATAGTCTATATAATAGTGGTCATTTCTATATTCATATAGACCCTCTTCAACATTATCTTTAAGCTCCGATAGTTTTTCTTCTACTTCATACATGGGATAACAAAAAATTGATTCTATACAAACTATTTCTAGATTTTCTTCTTCACTTGTAGAAAAATTCAACATCATCACATTTTGAATTATTGCAATCAAGGGTTTGTGGAGATTCTTTACCTTCATTTGAAATGTCTTCAAGATATTCCTTTTTGCCAACATCATCACGTGATTCTTTGCCTTCATTTGTCTTGATGGAGTTGTCTTCAATATCTTCCTTCTTGCTTTGGTATGTCTCCTCTAGCTTTAGCCATAGATCCTTGGCGGAAGTGCATTGACTCATGCTCTCTTTGATAGGGCTTGAGAATCCACTAAGAATAGTCTTGAGAGCCAATGCATCATTCTTCTTTCCTTCCATTTGGGCTACAAACTTTGACTTTTTCTTCAAGGAAACTGATCCACCAATGGTTGCCTTCCAAATACCCGCTCCCATATCTTTCAAATGCACTCTCATTTCTATTCTCCAAGTAGAATGGTTTTCCTCATCAAGGATTGGAACTTCATTATCCATTTGTGTGTCTATGGATCTCCTCCAAGATTGTTAAGTCTTATAGTGAAGGCCTGCTCTTATACCAATTGTTGGACACACTGACTACACTAAGAGGGGGGGGGTGTGAACAGTGTAGGGTTCTTTTCCCCAAACTTCCCCTTCACAAAACTCATTAGTTAGCAATCACCATTTACTCATTACTTATTGTTGTCATTTATAATCAATTAAATGTGAACATATATCAGCAATATATCATCAACAAATCATCATCACAAGGAACACAAGATGTATGTACAATTTTATTTTTATTACGGAATACAATCCTTGGGTTTATCAACAACAACTGAATAGAGTACAACTCTACAAGAGCACCAACTCTATAATGCAAGACTCGGCTTACACCCTCAGCACCAAATGAGATGAGGCAATAATCCTCAATAGATATCAATATGTCAACAGGTACGGGACCTGTCAGTAGTGCAGCACGCGTGTGTACATGCCCTACCAGTAGTACAGCTCGCGTATGTATGCGGTCAGTCTGTACTATGAACTCATATCATCTGCAACCTTCAATCACATTCTCTCATGTCTTTCACTGTCCTATCTGACTCATAACCAATCACAACACATCCAATCTATCCAACAACTTACTCATGCTCCTCAACCATGCAATATGAATGTTACTCAATCGTGTATAATAAATCATCATATTATGGTAATCATATCAGTACTGAATCATAAGAGTGTTTCTCACTCTATCAACCAACACAAACCACATCACAACATCCATACCAAGAATTCCTTAAGCATTCACTACACAACAAGCAAGAGTATCCATCAAGACAACAATATAATCATACCAGAATTTATATGGTAGATCTGGAACCTCCTTCAGTCTTCAAGAGCCTGGCACCAGCTCACACACAAGTCTTCATGACTTCATCCATTGTACGTGCCCTATCCTCATTCAGCCCACGTATGTATGTGCCCTGGCTCACTGTAGCCCGTGTATACCTTGAAAACTAGGGTTTCTGAACTTCCAATATTTTTGCCATCATGATGTCAGACTTACCAAAACTTTGATAGGTCCATGAGATCCTCCAGATCTCCTCTCTCTCAAAATAGATCTTCAATACATGCTCAAGAGATCTACAAAAGATATATATTTCACAAGATACCCTTGCCTCTTATTTATACTCTCCAAGAAGCTTCCTTAGAAGCATCTTCTAGGTCACTTAACCCACTTCTAGGTCACTTAACCCATTTCTAGGTCACTTAACCTATTTTCCTCATTTTTAGGGTGAACCACTTTCCAGAATTAGAAAGTTCTCCATTTAAATATTCCTCCTTGACTTTTTCACTTTTCTTTATCATTTAAATAATAAGTTCTTCTTTGCAAGCTCTTTGACTTCTTTGACCTTTTGGGGCTTCAAGCCTACATATGAGGGTCCTTCATCTTCATAGGGCCATAACTCTCAAACCATAAGGAGTTATGTGACATTCCACATACCACCAGAAATGGCATGACAAGCACTATCTATCTAGGATAGTTTCACCAACAGCTTCACTAATCTTCATCTCATTATTCCACATATAAGCATGGGTTATCCAACCATACTTCTAGGATAAATCAATCATAAAGCATCTTCCTGTGAGGGATTTGACCACAAGGGGACCACTTTGGAGTTCATCCATTTGTACACCTTATCAACCATGATAAGACAATAATGATTCATATTTACATCAATCCAACAATGCATCATATACCAAAGAAACAACATCGATCCATCTTCATCTATGCATCATGTATCAATGACAACTCATTGATCCATCCTCATCAATATACTATGATAAGAGATGTATACATCAAACCTTTGACCTTTGACATCATTCAATCATCCTTTGGCATCAACCAATTCCTCGACATTGATCCTTTGACATCAATCAATCATCCTTTGGCATCAATCAATTCCTTTACATCAATCAATCACTTGATATCAATACTTTGACATCGATTAATTAAACATTTGGCATCAATGACAACATGATCCAGTTACCCATAAATGATCTGACCTTCGTCACATTTATTGGCATTGGCCATCCTCTCATGGCCTCTATCTTCTTGGGGTCGACTACTATCCCATCTGCTGAAATAATATGCCCCAAGTAATGGATCTTCTTTTGGAAAAACTTGCACTTACTTAGCTTGGCATACAATTTATGCTCCTCGTGCTCATCTTAAGACTTAGAGTAGATGAGAATATCATCTAAGAAAACAATTACAAACTTGTCCAGGTACTCCCTGAACACTCCATTCATTAGACACATAATAACAACTAGGGCATTTGATAGTCCAAATGGAAATACTGTGAATTCTTAATGCTCATGCCTTGTTCTGAACATTGTTTTGTTGATATCTTATTATTTTATCCTCACTTGATGATAGCCCAATATCAAATCAATCTTAGAAAAGATTCTTTCACCTTCCAACTGATCAAATAAATCATCAATCCTTGGCAAGGGATATTTGTTCTTTATAGTAACCTTGTTCAACTGTCTAAAATCAAAACATAACCTTAATGTTCCATCTTTCTTCTTCACAAAAAGGACTAGGGCTCCCCAAGGTGACACACTTGGGCGTATTTACCTGTTATAACCCTAAATTGCACCACACATGATTACCTGGCATCAGGCCAACTCATATCCCTTCATTTCCAAAACATATGCTGAGAAACCTCTTTGAAAATCCTCTTGGGTTAAGTCACACGCACCCTAACCCACTACTGCACGCGTTGGAACGCTGGCAGGCCTACTACTTCACGCGTTGGAACGCTGGAAGGACTACTACAACCCGCGTTTACCTAACAAAGCACAAAAAACAGGAAAGTTGCCGACAGGACAAAAAGCTATGGGTCAATTAACTGAAACTCCCAGCCATGCATGGCCGAGAGTTCGTCCAAAACCCTAGCTCCTTCTAGCCTATAAAAGAAGGGGTAGGGGTACTATTTGGAAGAGGAAAAAGATAGAAAAGAAACTCTGCCCAATTGTCGAATCCATTTGTCCCAACCCTTTAGTCTTTCCTCAAGCCTAAGAAGAATTCAAGCAAAGCAGTTGGAGGACAAAGAAGAGGAGGAGCCCAGGATCAGGATCAAGGAACGGTGGCCGGTCTCAACATTGATTGTAAGTTGAGTCATTTTGAATATAATAAAATAATACTTTTCTCGTCCCAATGCATAAGTTATATGTGATTTTTGTAATTTATGCTTAATTTCTAACCCTCAAGTAGAAAATTAGCATGCATGTGTAGTGTTTTGTCTTGATTGCAGGTGAACTTTGGAAGGAGCAGCTCAAGTAAGCGGGCAAGGCACAACGGAGGATCTACACCAAACATCAGTAAAAAGGTTAGTAGTTCCTTTCCATGCATGTATGTGAAAAAGGGGTTTGGAGTTTTGGGGTGGTAGGTTAAAAGTGATTTATTTAAGGTCATAATCTGCATGCAAGTCTGGCCCTAGCTTGCTAGTCCGTAGGGTATTATTTCCCAACAACAGAATTGGCGACTCCACTGGGGAGATACTCTTAGGGTTTCCGGATTTAGTTGAGGTTTTTGGGTAGTTTAAAGGATTAGATTTTCTGTTTCTTTGTTTGTCTGTTTTATGTTAGGTCAGAGCTAGCAGGGGACCTGGTTCTTGATACCAGTTTTTTCCTTGACTGTTGCTTGACAATAATTATCGGGACACACAAAGGTACATGCGGCCTGCAGAAGGCATGCACGCGTGTAACCCACGCCCTAACCTTCTACAGCCCGCATTTGAACGCTAGATGTAGAGGTTTCAGTAGCGTGTAGGAGTCAGAAAGCTTGAGAGGGAGTCCTCCTCTTCCCTGTCAGAATTATACATTCTCAGGGGGCTTTCTGGATCCTGTCTGAGTCTTGTTGGTTCATGGTCTTGTCTCAGTTTTCTTTATTGCATTTTGTTATTTCTTGCAATTGTTTTTATTTTCTGTTAAAAAGAAGCATCCAAGCCTTCAGGAGACCCTGGTTATCAATACCAATGGCCTTTTCCAGGTCTAGGCTGC
>ML796692.1:162791-173473 GCA_009831015.1 Picea engelmannii | reverse complement strand
CGGAGGTGCTCTTCTTCCTGTTCAATGCGCTCCATGCCTAATCATAGTTAGTATATACCTGCATTCTCATGTCAATACTGGAAGTATATCTTAGACCATGTCCAATCGTGCCTTGCAGGTATCTCAATACATGCTTCACATCAATCCAGTGTGTTTGTCTCGACTAACTCATAAACTGGCTAAGTGCACTCAATGCATAGAAAATATTTGGTCTAGTGTTAACCAGATACATCAATGATCCAATCAACTATTTGTATTGGGTTGTATCAATATTGTCATAATCGAAAAGTAGACACACTTATTTTCTTCATATTCATCACCATTGGTCTAGCCATGGGCTTACAGTTCATCATCCCAAACTTCTTCAATGTATCAATTGTTTACTTCCACTGACTCAGGAAGATCTCATTAGTTCTCTGCCACACCTCTAGTCCCAAGAAGTAGTGCATCATACCAAGGTCTTTCATCTCAAACTCAAAGGCCAACACATACTTGCATTCAACAATAAGGCTCTCTGTACCAGTGAGGAATAAATCATCAATGTAGAGGACCAAAATCATGGACTCACCATTAAATGTATTGTAGTACAGGTCAGGATCAACAACACTTTTGTTGAAGCCCAAACTCATCAGGTGTCCATCAATCCTTACATCCTCGCATACCAAGCTCGAGGTGCATGCTTGAGTTCATAAAGGGCCTTCTTCATCCTTTACACATGAGACTCCTTCTCATGTATCATGAAACCATATGGTTGTTCGATTTATACGTCTTCCTCAATCTCTCCATTGAGAAAGGTTGTCTCCACATCCATCTGATGTAGTCTCCAACCCATGGATGCTGCAATGGAAATAATTGTCTGGATATAAATGTATCGAGCAACAAGAGCAAATGTCTCCTCATAATATATTCCCTCCACCTAAGAGAATCCTCTAGCAACAAATCTTGCTTTGTGCTTCTCGATGCTCCTGTCAGTTGTGTGTTTGATCTTATATATCCACTTGGAAGTCACTACAGACTTTCCCTCATGTCTCAGAACAATATCACACACATCATTCTTCACGATGGACTGATACTCGTCCATCATGGCATCTCTCCATACTGACTAACTAGATGCCTCCTCATAACAGGAAGGCTCATAATCAATGATGTGTCTCATAACTATGGCATAGCATGAATATCTCTAAGGTCTCTTGCTCTCTCAAAAGGTACCATGAGGATTTGCATGTCCTTCTGCCTCATGCATATTCTGACGATCCCATGTAGGTCTCTTTCGACCTACTGTAATATCTCTTGGAACATCAACTGGAGCTACATGATCAACATGATCAATTGGATCAATAGGCTCAATTGTCTCCCTCTGAACTGTTGGAGGGTGAGGGGGAGAAGGCACCATCTCTTCCTGTCTCTCATTATCAATCTCCATGTGATATCCTCTAGATCTCTTGAAGGTTGCCTCCTCCTCAAAGGTAACATATTTTCTCACCTCAATTTCTCTTTGACCGAGCATGTAGATCTGGTATTCCTTCGAAAACTCATTGTACCCCACAAATGTACCCTTTCTACTTGAAAGGTCTAGCTTGGTCATTTTCTCCTTGAGTACATGAATGTATACTGGACACCCAAATATTCTAAAGTGTCCAACCTCAGGCTTCACTTATCAACTGTTTCCATACTAGACATCTCGTGGTTCCCTCATGGAACACATGTCTAACAAATATTGAGGTTCCCTCATGGAACCAATGTCTAAGACATATCGAGGTTCCCTCATGGAACCAATGTCTAAGACATGTCGAGGTTCCCTCATGGAGCCAATGTCCCTCAAGACATATTGAGGTTTCCTTATGAAACCAGTGTCTTGGTTCCTTCATCTAACCATCTAAGGTATGTCAATTTGAATTCCACATTCCCCCTACTAGTCCATACAGGACTCTCCGGGGAGAATGTCTTACGTTGTTGCCTCAAACATCAACACATTGACACAAGCTTTATGTGATCTCGACTAAGAGGGTTTGTCATTACTTCTCACTTCAAAGGAAGTCTACAATGATCACATTAATTTGCCAATTCAAGGAAGTGTAAGCAACCACCTCTAAATTGTGTACACAACAAGAGAAATTCTAAGACACGGTTGCGCTACCACAATGATCTAATGGTTCCCTCATTAATACCGTGTGGCTTCTTTTCGCTGCTTAACCTTACACTCATTTTTCACAGGAAAACGCTACCTCTACATGTAATAACTAGATTGTCTTACATTTACTTTCTAAAGCGAACAAATGCAGAGTAAATGATTCATTGTCTTAATTCTTGGAACTTTGAAATTTTGTCTCCCTCGAAACAAAGATTCCATTCATTTTGTTAAAAATGGCATTTACATGCACCTCATGAACATAAAGCTTCTTGACCTTGGACATAAACAAAATAACTTCAGGCTGAATACTGGAGAGCTCTTTCTGCATAACTCCAACCTTCTCTGCACGCAAAAGCATAACTATAATCATATTGGGAAGATTGCATCCATAACTTCCTTCAAGCTGAGCAATGTTGGGTCTGCTTTCAATAAGTACACGTACAAACAATGTCAATCAAACTCAAGGATAAAATGGTAACAATTGCCTTTGACGAATGCAAATGCCCAATATGCATCCAAGAAAACTTCCACATCAATGATTTTTTTTTTAATGACAAATTATAAATGGAGGAGTTGTATGCATCACTGGTAGAATATTCTTGTCATATTCGTGAGATGCAATGTTTAGATCTAATGGTTTAAACTCTTTACATCTTTTAATCCGGCCTCATTAAATTTTTAATCTTATTATGAGAAAAGGTATTAACGAGTTTCTTTTCATGTGGTATACACTTTCGTTCTCCTTTCCTCTCATCGTCTGTTCCAACTCCAACAACCAGATATGTGAATTCACTAAGGTGTAGTGATTGTTTCTAATCCACTTAGACTTATCGCTTATGAATTCACCGATGTAGCCTTACTGCTGAGGTTTTCCATTTATGTTGGCCATTGTATTATGTATGTGCACGAACTAGCATTGTGGAGGCCTACTGGTCTGCAGTGTTGATGAGAGACCTGTTGCAGTATATTTGCAGAGCTGAACAACACTCATGGATTTTGTTTCTATTTGACCAAAAATAAAATAGTCATATATCAATCATGTTTCAATCTTATAGTCTTGAACTCTGCACTTCATTTAAGTGTCGGTTAACCATCACAAGCATGCCATTGCAAATTTTCAATTGAATTGACACAATAAATCTCGATCCACAACGGATCGAGTCCCAAATGGTTCACAACATGCATCCAACCAGATACATAATTATGCACAACTCGATCTTGACTTGATCGACTAAATGAAGGCTGACAAAACCACTAAGTAAATAATATAGCATTGCAACAATAGAAACCATAATTTGGTTGAAATAATCTCCCACAAAATGCAATCTATCTCTCTCATTTTCCTGGGCCCTCTCGTGAGGGAGTCAAGCCTAGTCTCGCTTTGATACCATGTTGATTTTTTCTATATGAGATGATATTGTATACTCGATATATTATTATAATGATGAGTGTTCCATATATAGAGAACATATTGTGACGATCCATGAAAGGATGCGTTACTTGGATAATCAATAACTATTTATTATATATATTATTTAATAATAATAATATATTATTAATTATTAATCTAGGAGAATGTCTTTCTGATGTTGTCCAAACATCAACAATGACAAGGGACACACTTGGGCTGCTCCCTGGCCCTGAACTAGCATGAGCTCTCATAGTGGATTTCTTTGGGGAATGATGGCGCATGCTCCTACTCCTTGACTTCCTATCATTCCCGTGCCCATCCCTTTTGCTATGGGATTTGGATGATATCACTTGTCTAGCACTAGCTTCGAGCTTTGGGCCAAAGTCCTTTTTGGATTGCTTCTGAAACATGTTCAAGCTCTGAAGTATCTCTTCCTAAGCCTTCATAATATTTTCATTAGCAGTTCTATAGCTCTGCACTTCTTTATGCAATATTCTCATAGTTATAGACTCATCCATGCCTCTTCTTCCATTAGACTCAGTCTCAACATTCCCCATGCTGACATGCTGACCTTTGAATTCTTCCTCATGATTGTAGGACCCTTGGGAATATTCCATTGTTGTGGTTCTAATATAGAAACCAAACTACTTCTTTGAACCTCTAATTGCAGAAAATGTGCATGCAAACAATTTATGTTAGATGAAAATAAATACATACACAATTCACAAATTTAGAATGCATACATTTTTATGCTCTTTAATGCCACCAATCAACTTCTTTGGGGTTTACTATAAAATTATCTTCTCAAATTAATTTTCTGGTTTGATAGATGGATTTTCCTCCTCAAGACCTTTCCATCGACTATTTATTTTCCCGATTCTGAGTTCCGAGCAAAAAGTTATGGTCTTTTGAAGTTTTGACCATTTTCCCTTTTTCAACCTTGCATGCTACAAGTGTCATCTTTTTCTCCCAACACATTTTTAGATACCCATAACTCAAATCTATATCCATGACTAACTTCTACAGTCCATGAGCTTGACATAGACTACTCCTCGGCCCCAAACTGACTCCTGAGCTAGGAGTTATGCCCTTTAAGATAAATTTGGTACTAAATTTTTACCCTTGACTATTTTGGTTGTAACTCCCTCATACAAGCTTCGTATGGAAAACAATTTAGCTTGCTAGAAATATCTCTCTGAGCTCTTTCATTTTTGTAAAAAAATGATTTGCTAAAAACGCTATTTAGGCCCTCAACAATTCCTTGCAAGATGAAGACCTTCCAAAATATGGAGTTTTCATGGAAAAATTTACTAATTTATTGTTGTAACAATCTTTAGATCCAAACCGTTGATCTCAAAATTAGGATTAATCCCAATCGTCGATCTTCTTGGCCTTGCCAAGCTATGGCTAGTCCTCTACAGGCTCGTCGTAACTCTTCTTCGAAACCTTCCCCTCGAAAAGCTTCAATTTCTGGGTATGCGAATTTCCTTAAATTCGCAGTCCAAAATATTGTCGAACTCCTCGTATCGGAAACCCTACATCGGAAACACATCTTACCATGTTTCTTGACCTTTATTAACTCTATGCTCAGATAGCCTATCAATCTCTCTTCGTCGGACCTTCTCATCGGAAACCTTCCTGAATGAACCCTCCTGAAAGCCTCCTTCCGAAGACTTGCATCCAACTGCTACATGGCACTCACTAATTCACCTGCCCTTGATGAAATGGCAATGTATGTGGCATTCTCCTTCACCCTTATCCCTTCCAACATTCTCCTTGGACCCCTCTTGGACATTCTCTAGGTATTCCCCCTCTCTTGTGGATTAATCATCCCCATCTTTGTCCATATCCCAGTAATTGGTATTACATTATATTTATTTACAATTCAAAAAATACATTTCACATATACATTGCTTGGCCATAGCCACATTATATCTACATTACAGATTAAATAATTTGAGGATCATAGTGGGGATGTTACAGGAATCTAGTCTATGCACCTTGACAAGATTACGAGGACTTTTTATGAATATGGCGACACCCATTACACTTGAGGTATCTATTCCTAAGCTAACATATAGGGGTAGGTTTTTCCCTACATTTCCCGCTTTGCATTATTAACTGTCCATACTGTCAACATTATGCCTTAGGTTCGAACCCGGTCAGTTGCAACATTAGTCATTCCTTTTGCATTTCATAACTAGGTTGATAGTGCCTACCCTTCATGGGTGCCCTAGTTAGCACCCAGATTTCCATTTGGTGCACGTGTTGCATTTTTTTCGTAGGCCCGGGAGCTCTCCTTTAGCCCCGCCATGACTTGAAGATTGAGCCTCATTTTCCTCTCTTCATCTATATTTTGGCCATATCCCATGGGGGTTACCAAAAATTGTTATTGTTGCTTAATGGTCGCCTATGCATTTGTTGCTTGCATCATGCCTCCCATCGTTGCGTTATTGTTTGCCTTACTTCTGCTTGTCGTTATCGCAGTAGCCTTGACCATTCGAATCCACCTACCCGGGGAGAGAACAACTGCTAAGAGTGGATCTCACTTGCCTATACCATTTGCATTCATTTTTCTTAGGTCGGTTCCATGCACTTGGAACATAGGAGCATGTTGTTAACCCACTCGTTCTCTCCCATCGAATACACTTTTATCTCTTTTTCAAACTCATAAAATGACACGAAAAAGGAACATATTGAGCAGCTTTGCGTCATTCTTTTGTGCTCATTAAACCATGAAGGAGATCATTCATACTTTTATTCCTATTTTTCGCTTTTTAAACATGAAGGAGGCAAAAAATACAAAAAAAAAGAGTGGTGGTTTTTCACCATTGGTCTATTCTCAAAATGGCAGCATCAGTCGAGTCACCCTTGAACATGGAACTTGTTTGATTCCTCATCATACAATTGGGTTTTATCTTGCCTAAGAGTCATCCTAGTAATATGATTTAGAGACACTCCTCTGACCGATTACTCTTCCAATCATCACAGAGAGTGCTTCAATGCCTCCTGCGTTGTTTCACTCTATTCATTCAGCTCTTGTGTCATGCTACCAAGTCACCATTGTGTCGTGCTATATGTTCAAGGGAAGTTTAAGCCTGAGCTGACCATTTGTTGTTTTGTTGAATTTCTGAGTCAGCCATCCCTGTGTCAGTTGTACTTAGTGATACTCTTTCTTGACATCATCTCTCGATGTATGTTTCATGTTGATTGATGGGGGATACATCAAGTCCCTCCTTCGATGGATCTCTTCCTATCAACTTCAACACATTATCTAGGAGAGGGATCTAGAAACCAGCTAGTACCTTAGAGCTTGCAGTCATCAGTGGCATGCCTCCTTGTGATCGATAGTGGGTTTACATCATTGACTCTTGATCAATTGATTCTATGAGTGTTTGACATTAGATCCTCTATTCACACTTGCTAGATTGTACTAGGTACCTTGGGGTCCATCTTCCTCATTGGTGGATTCCATTGCATCTGTTAACAATATACCTCAATAACCGGTAATCAAATGGTTTCTACAATGATCGACATCATATCATCTATTCGCATGATGTAGATTCATACCATTAGGGTTTGGGACGAATACCTTGGGTTTGGGGCCACATCATTCATTTATAACACCCCCTCCCAAGTTGTGATGGAGTATATCACTTATATATGAGTACTTTGAAGACTTCAGAAGCACTCTCCTTAGTGCTCGTTGTCTTCTTGATATCTATATGTTATGTCATATATCCGCATTGTATTTGTTGGTGGCTAAGGTTGTGTTCACGACGTAGATTCACATTGTATTGTCTTGTGGCTATGGTCTTATTGATGACATGGATCCATTGTGTATTCTTTTGTGGCCATGGTCTAGCATTGCATATCATGGATCCACAGTGTATTGTTTGGCGGCCATGCTCATTCAAAGTCTGAGTATGTCTACCTAGGGGATGGTCTATTTATACTCTCATCCTTGGTGTTTGATTGCAGGACTTCTTTGACTTTTGAACCTCCTTTGCTCTCTCCCCACATTGCCTCACATGGACACTATTTTATTGTAATGTATTTCGACCATCCATTCCTTTCCCTACCTCACATGGACATTATTTTATTGTAATGTATTTCGACCATCCATTCCTTTCCCTACCTCACACATTAGGGGGCATATGTTATAACCTTAATTTCCACCCTACACAACAGAAGGGAATCCATGAGAAGATATAAGCCAAAATAGATGATTTGCCAAAGATTTGAGCCTTTTTGGAGATCACAGCTAGACACATAGTGGACAACAAGCAACGATCAATGCTCCTCAAAAGTGTTCAACAAGTGATAACCCCTGAAACTTCTAGATTTGGGGAGTTACGAGGAGATAAGAGAGGGATGATTTGTATCTTTTTGGCAAGGGCCTAGAAACTCACAACATTCGAGTCTCTAGTGGTCTCTAGAAGATCTAGAATCTCTCACAAGCCTCCTCCAAAGAAATATGTAAAAAAGGCAAGTCTTGGGCAAGAGAAGAATCCAAAGTAATGTTATGTTTTTCATTTGCAGAGGTGTTTGTCCTGTCCATCATGCTTATAAATCAGAGAGCCTAGCCTAACCAAGGAGCTTAAGGGAGAAGAAAGGAACAAGGAGCAAGGAGTCAAGGGAGAATGGCATCATCACCAAGGTATGTTTTGATGTAAGTTCTCTATCATATCTAATAGATAATTGGTTTTCCTCATTATCATTTGTGTTCAATTCATGAATGTTTAGATCTGATTCAATCTATTATAGTTCTGATTAGAATCAAATTAGATATAGGATTCTAATCCCAAGTAGAGAGGTATTAATTGTCTTTTGCGTGCAAGAAGCAGGTTGTGGAGCTTAGAGCTGGAGTTTCAGGTCTTGAACAACTAGGATATATGAAGGGAAACCTACTGATAAAGGTATGCAATCTCCACCACTCCTTAGGTTAGTGATGAATCCATGTATTTGAATATAGACCTAGGAAAACCATAGAAGTATAAACTCTCTTTTGTCTAGGATTACTAGGCCAATCATAGGGAGATCTTGTTGATAATTAAGTGAGATCCCCGTGAGATTTATCCCATAACATCTATGCTTTATGTGAACTCAAAAAATCAGAGAAAATTTGCATTTTTCGGGAAAGATAATCGAAATCTAACCCCATTAGTGTCAAGTTTGAATTTTGTTTTTTGGAAATTTCACTTATTTTTGTATGAGGTTGTGTTGAAGTTTTTTGCAAGGGAAGGCAAGGGTTTTGGGGGTAAAAACACACTTCAAGGAAAAGAGTATTAAAAAAAAAAACCCCTCTTCCTTCATCAAATTTACTATATATTTTGCATTAGCTCACATGGTTGAAAGTTGTTTTATTTGGTAAGAGGTATTGACTTCGAGTCTCACTTTTTTAAGTTACTTTTTGAAAAAGTTCATGCAACCTTGAGTTATCTCACAACTTTATTGTAAATGGCATTTCACTTAAATTATAAAAGAGAATCACTATAAACTAATTAATATTTTTTTTTAAGTTGTTTTTTGCATGCAACTTCAATTTATAAAGTAACTTCATTGTAAAAGTGATTCTCACTTATTCTATAAAAGTGGGTCACTTTGTAATTAACTTATTTGTAAAAGTGGACTTATAGACAAACTTAGAGAATGAGGGGAATTGTTTTTACTTAGTCACCTCATTGTGCATCCATCACCATGTGGGACAGCTTCTACTTGCCACATGGCACCTTGGTTAGCATATATGCATTTTTTTTAAATGGCATAACTTTCACATTTGAAGTTCATTTTCAATAAGTAATATTTGTTATAATCAATTAGAAACATTAATGTATAAATATTACACCTATGTGGAGGTGCAAAGGCTGTTAAAACAATTGATGTGCTCATTTTACCATAGACAATATCACAATATTGTCACCCAACCATAGGCATGCAACCACCCTCAAGCACCTTTAACCTTTGACAAAATTATTCCAGAAATCCATACCAGAACCCTAGCTTCTAACTACAACAACAACTCAAGACAAGTAGAGCACTTCTTCTCGAAGGGTAGTGCACAAGAGAGAGTCTCCATATCCATAGAACAAGCACCATGCACAACTGCAACAACTGCAACTGCACTACTCTCTCAAACTTGCGCCATACTTAGCTAGTACATCACCAAGAATATCACCAAGAGTATCACCAAGAATATCACTTGATAGCGCTAGAGAGAGACCAATACCAAGAGATGACCATGTACCCGTATTCCTCCTTGTAGCTGCAGTTGCAGCCAATAACAAGAGATGACCATATTCCCTTATTCCTCCTTCCAGCTGCAACTGCAACTCTCCACAAGACTTGTGCTCTGACTGGGTATACAAATGAGCTAAAATGTCATCTATTTATATTAATCTGTCTAGTGACTTTTTTGGCTGGGCCGACCTGAATTTCTGGTAATTATATTTTTTGTTTATCTTTTTCTTGTGGAGTCGACTTGTCTTTCTGGAAGACAATATTCTAATATATTTATTCTACTAGGCCGACTAATCTTCTAGGGTTTTCACACATTTGTTTAGGGTTTCCATTTCTTTCAAAATATTCCTTTCTAGTCAAAGGTTACACGTGGAGCTTAATACCTCCCGCAACTACCGTAACATCAACACTCCCTCCTAGCTAGGGAGGTATTAACAATAATGGTATTGAGCACACACAAACCATTCTGTCGGTAGCATCATCATAGCCACACAGGCTATCTCATGATCATGCAGATCAAGTCACGAGCATCATCATCACTATCAGTATCGTCTGATAGCATCATAGCATCAACATACATCATCGTTTGCATCATTGCTTGAGGCCATACTACATCTGAGTAATCATGCATGATGTTGAATAAGTCATGTGTTTAACTCAACACACTCAGTAGAGTGTCTCACATGAGTCACCCACTCAATAGAGTGATATAGGGACCATTCTTCTAATCCAGACATACGTCCTAGAAGAATAGTTGTCCCAATAGATGTTGAAAGCCTTGCAATGCGCTACAAGGACCATTCTTTTAATCCGGACTGTAATGTCCCCACTTTGGGACATCATCACAGGGCAGAGACTTATGATGACCAGAGTAGCCAGATGGATGTTATAGCGAGTACA
>ML796692.1:130884-156683 GCA_009831015.1 Picea engelmannii | reverse complement strand
AGGAAAAAGTTTTAAAAAGACACCAAAACAGTGATGATCCTTGCATAATGGCTTGGGATCATTACACGGACCTACGTCCTAGAAGAATGTTGGTCCTCCTAGATGCTAAAAGCCACTCCATGGGCTACAGAGACCATTCCTACAAGAATGTTAGTCTCAGACTATTTTCTAATCAGTTCATATGTACCATAGAGATCAATATCTACCCATATGCCTTAGAAAATATTGGTCCCATATCAACCACCCTAATCAGGATGCCATGTCCTTAGGGGGTGGACTATTCAACCTGATTGAGCTAATAACTGTGCCTCAAGAGAATATCGGTCCTGAACCATTTTCCTAATCGGGCCACAAAATGTGCCTAAGGAAAATATCAGTCCATGATATGTCAGCAATGTATCAACCTGGACCATTATCCATAGGGAGAATGTCTATCTACCAATAATTTGTTCTTCCTGCACCATTCTTCGCCTGGAGAATGTCTATCCACCATCACACCGACTATCCATCTAGTTGACAATCATCTCCAACACTAGTGATAGTCTCAATGGCAATCATATAGTAGCATACAACTGCTACAATGCCATCCAATAGAACACAACTATGTCTATCCATAATAGTACACAACTACTGCCCAGTGGCACACAACCACTCCTAGTAGCACACAACTACTAACCAATGACATATGGTCACTACCAGTGGAACACATCCATCACAGTAGCATATAGGTACTGTCAAGAGACATACATTCTCCACAACAATCAAATCATATCATCTGATATAATCCTACATAAACAATGTCATCATCTGCATCACCTCTAAGCCATACTAGCATGATGCAAATGCATCATATCTAAGTTGTATTGGCGTGATATGGAGTATCATCTACATCATCTCTAAGTCGTACTAGCATGACATATCTAGCATAATGTTAATGCATCATATCTAAGTTGTATGCCACCTCTAAGTTGTACTCGCATGATGTAGATCAGTGCCTCACTGTGTCACCTCTAAGTTGTATGATCATCTCTAAGCCATACTATCATGACATATCTGGCATGATGCCAATGCAACATATCTAAGTTGTATGCCACATTTAAGATGTACTCGCATGATCATATCTAGCATGACACGAGCCCCCTACATCATCTCTAAGATGTATGGTCATCTCTAAGTCATACTAGCATGACATATCTAACATGATGTCAATACAACATATCTAAGATGTATGCCACATCTAATTTGTACTCGCATGGCCATATCTAGCATGACATATCTAGCATGATGTCAATACATCATATCTAAGATGTATGTCACATCTAAGTTGTACTCACATGACCATATCTAGCATGATGCGACTCACCAACATCGTCTCTAATCTGTACTAGCATGAACATAACTAGCATGATGTCAATACATCACATCTAAGTTGTATGTCCACCTCTAAGTTGTACTAGCAGGATGCTCCTCGACCCACTGTATCAACAACTCCAACCGTCTGTATCATATCTTAGTTGTACTAGCATGATCAAATCTAGCATGATGCAAACATCATCTCTAAGTTGTACTAGCATGATACAGATCCGCAACTCACTGACAGTCCATGATGCCACATATCAATGCTCCCTCCCAACCAAGGAAATCATCTCCTCCCCTTCAACCAAGGGAGCAATCTCCACGAGCCCCAACTTGTCCCTCAAGTATGCAAACTTTATCTTGGACAAAGGCTTTGTCAAAATATCTGCAGTCTGCTCATCAATGGAGATATACTAGAGAACCACTTCTCCCCTATGGAGTTTATCACGGAGAAAATAGTACTTGATCTCAATGTGATTCGAACTATCATGGAACACCGAGTTCTCTGAGAGCTTCACACAGCTCTGGTTATCACACTATATCATGGTCGAATCCAACACCTGATCAAACAATCCAGAAAACAACTTACAAAGCCACACTACTTCCATATAAGCATCACAAGCTGAAATATACTCTGCTTCTGTAGTGTTGAGTGCAACATACTTCTATTTTCTGCTAGCCCATGATATCATAGCAGATCCGAAACTGAAACACATACCATAAGTACTCTTTCTGTCATCTGCACTCCCTGCCCAATCTGAATCAGTAAATACATGCAACTGTATATCACAGTTTGAGACACATCTCAAACTATAAGTTATCGTCCCACGAAGATATCTCAAGATATGTTTTGCAACTATCCAATGCTCTTGTTTAGGTTTCACCTGGAACTAGCTCAACATGTTCACAACAAAGAAAATGCCCAACCTAGTATTCACCAAATACATCAAGGAGCCAATCAACTACCGGTACATGGATGAGTCTACTAGATCACAATCAAAATATCTCAACTTCCTCAATTATGTTACCATGGGAGTTGTCATGGATTTGCAATCCATCATCCCAAAATTTTGAAGGATCTTTACAACATACTTCTCTTGTCCTAGGAATACTTCACCACGCTTCTGCCATACTTCTAATCCCAAGTAGTAGTGCATGAGACCAAGATCCTTCATATCAAATTCAGTGGTTAACTCCTTCTTACACTGAATAATGAGAGGCTATGCACCTGTTAGGAACAAATCATCAACATATAAGAGTAGAATCACAGGTGCATTATTCACAGCTTTGTAATAGAGATTTGGATTGGCATGACTCTTGGAAAATCCAACTCTTGTCAAGTTTCTATTAATACATTCATAACAAGCTCTTGGAGCTTGCTTGAGTCCATACAAGGCCTTCTTCAATCTACATACATGGGTTTCTCTTGGGTGTACCTCAAAACCTTGAGGTTGCTCTATGTATAACTCTTCCTCAATTACTCCATTGAGAAAGGTGGTCTTTACATCCATTTGATGTGAACTTCAACCCATGGATGTTGCTAGAGATATGATGGTTCTGATAGATGCATATCTGGAAACCAGAGCATATGTCTCATCATAATCTTCTCCCTCCTTCTGGGAGAAACCTCTAGCCACAAATCTTGCCTTCTATTTATCGATACTTTCATCCACTGCATGATTTATCTTGTAAACTCATTTAGGCACAATTTTCATACATCATTTTTCATGATTGATATTCTTCCATTACAACTTCCTTCTATTCTTTCTGCTTGACTGCTTCTTCAAAGGTGGAGGGTTCTATAACTGGAATATGGTTTTGACTTCTTGCTTTCTCTAAAAGTTCTATCTGGAGCACCATACTTCTCTACATGATCTCACGAGGTCAAGCTRGTCTTCTCTTCTTAGTCTTATCTTGGTGTAAATATTTGTGGTTTTGCGATGTCCAATACAACATTCTTACATAGTAACGTATTTGGAACAAACAAATACATCCTCATGGTAGCCTCCATGAAATCTTGTAARATAACCTACCTGAGACAAGAAAAATTAAAAGTATTTCCAATATAATAGCATTTTCATAAGAACATATCTATGGTAACAAGAATGAAAAACAATTTTATGGTGATCATCATAGTATGGCCAAGATGACCTACCCGAGAGAAAAACAAGAAATATCTTTCTAGAGGAGATGTTAGCTCATTTTGCAAACAAGTACAATAAGCATCTATATCAATAGTATTCACATGCTATCAAGTATTCATTACATCTAGCAGTAATAGAACCTTTCAAAGACTGCTTTCACAATTTGTAATGTAGCAACTATCAACCTTGGTATGTGCATATTTGAAACTTATCAATTTAATCAAACTTGGAACTTGAAGCCTCAACTACTATGGAGGGTGCGCTTGCTTCTTTGAATGCACTGAATCCAAGATTACTGCTTGGACAAGGTCTCTAGTACATTCCCTGCAAACACACTCATGCTTTGCTAAAAGATATAACTTGAAAGACATATATAAGTGCATACATTTGAAATCTTTGTAGCATCGTCCAACTTGTCTTCTAATCTGAAACTAGATACCATCTTGACAAGGAGAGGTTAGAAACTGAATAAGAAGGTTCAATGATTAGAACAAGCTAGAAACTCTAAAATTTCAATTTTGACCACATAATCAATTTAACTAGAAGTCAACCTTTGACTTTGACTTTGACCAAAAATTCAAACCAAACGTTTTTTCTAGTTGAGGGTACCAAGAGGTTCACTAGGCTAGGGCGCACTAGAATGTCAAAGAAATATGCCAAACACTTTACTATAGGTGCCCGAACAAATGGGTTAGGGTTTGTTGTTGCTGCAAAACCTGACTGTAATTGGTGATATAACGAGCTTGACAATGAGCTTCCCAATCTACCTTCCAGTGGTTAGACTGTCTGAAGATAGTGTGGGCCCATAACCTATTAAAATAATTGATGTGCTCATTTTACCATAGATAATATCACAATATTGTCACCCAACCATAGGCACACAACCACCCCTGAGCACCTTTAACCTTTGACAAAATTATTCCGGAAAGCCATACTAGAACCAATAGATAAACCCTAGCTTCTAACTGCAACAACAACTCAAGACAAGTAGAGCACTCCTTCTCCAAGGGTGGTGCACAAGAGAGAGTCTCCATATCCACATAACAAGTACCATATGCAACTGCAACAACTGCAGTTGCACTGCTCTATCAAACTTGCGCCATACTTAGCTAATACATCACCAAGAATATCACCAAGAGTATCACCAAGAATATCACCAAGAGAATCACCAAGAATATCACTTGATAGCACTAGAGAGAGACCAATACCAAGACATGACCATATTCCATTATTCCTTCTTGCAACTGCAACTGCAACTCTCCACAAGACCTGCGCTCTGACTAGGTATACAAATGAGCTAAAACATCCTCTGTTTATATTAATCTGTCCAATGACTTTTCTGGCTGGGCCGAACTGACTTTCTTGTAATTATATTTTCTATTTATCTTTTTCCTGTGGAACCGACTTGTCTTTCTGAAAGATAATATTCTAATATTATTTATTCTTCTAGGTCGACTTGTCTTCTAGGGTTTTCACACATTTGTTTAGGGTTTCCCTTGCTTCCGGAATATTCCATTCTAGTTAAAGGTTACATGTGGAGATTAATACCTCAGGCAACTACCGTAACAACAACAAAGGGGTCACTCTGAAAATTGAAAATTATCAATGAACGCCTCAATTGGGGATTATATACTCTTAAGAGAGAATATCTATTGAATTATTTAGGAGACACTAATCACCAAACATATAGATACATTATTAGCTATATGGTTTGAAGAAAGAAACATTGTCAATGATAATACATGTTACACACATGTCATAATATTTACACACACTACATGTATATAATGGGACTCTCAATATAAAAGAGGGATACAATGCCAAATGGCATGACATAAAATTACCAATGAAATTTGACAAATGGCATTGATGGATGTTGGGGATAATGGTTGAGTTATCCCATGTCTCCATCTACTTTGACTCCTTCTCCACCTATATTTTCACTCATAAATTCCTTATCCCTCTTGTTACAGTCACAAAGAACCTCCATGAGGTCCTTTCCTCACCCACTCACCACCTCCACCTTTTCATCCAATGATATCACTCTCACCTCTCTCTTTACCCTTGCACGGTTCTATACAATTATAGTACACATTACTAATATCCTCATCTTCACCACTTTTTACTCATTTCCCACTTCTATCAATTCCCAACATAAGTATCCAACACATTGTGAAAATATGTGAATATCACGGATGGATAGAGTCAATGGCTAGCAAATGATATCCTTTATGATGGTCTCATATGCATTTTCTTAGCTAGAAAAATCTTCTTCATGAAAGGGACTTCTCTCAACATACTTGATTCATCTATTACATCACAACTTCATGACATGCACCTTTCTATTAGGGCATGAATTGAAGAATGTTGTGAGAGCTATCCACACATACCCATGCCATTTCTCCTTGAAGAATAACCTCGTTTACTTGTTATTGAGATGATAAAAAAATTAGTTTTGTAAATATACTAACACTATCAAAACCTATGAATTTTAGAGAAGGATAAATTCAATGCTTAGAAAAGCAAATCATTTCTAATAATATCATATGCATTTTCTTTCCTAGTCAAATCTTCTTCATGAAAGGGACTTCTCCCAACATATATGATTTGAACACTACATTACAATGTTGTGGCATGAACATTTCAATCCGGGCATGAATTAAAGAATGTTGTTAGGGCCACCCACACATAGCCACTTCATTTATTCTTGAAGCTCAACCTCCCTTACCTTTTATTGAGATGCCAAAATTTGTATTTGCAAATACAATGACAAATATTTGTTAAAAATGCTTGAAGCTTGGAAGTGCAAACCCAAGTAACCACACCAAATGTATGTATATGTTTGAGTGGATTTATGTAGATCATTGATGGTAATTATATAAATTTCAAATTAATGAAACTCACCATCAATAGAGTTGCCCCCAAGTCTTAAAATAGAAATTCCACATTGGATTGATGCCTATCCAGTTTTAGTACCTCCCTTTTTTCCTTCTTCAGTTCCTCTTCACAACTTTGGGAAAATGTATGCGTTTACACCCCCATTGCTCTCAACATTAGATTTTTGTGGGGGTTCATCCCACATGATCCACCACCATTAATAACGGTTCCCATGAGTGCAATTCATTCACCAAGTATGATAGTGATTAAGAATTTATCATTTATAGATTTGTGACCGCTGTTCACTGAACATCTCTAGCACCTTTGTGATCCTCATTCTACCCTATCTTATTGCAATTTGAATGCACATAAGGAATCCAAACAACTAAACCATACATTCATATCTCTATCTCAATACATTTCATTGAATGGTGACATCTACTCTTTAGATATATTGACATTTTAAATTAAAAGAAATGGATGTTTTCCCTTCAAATCATCCAGTTTCACATACAATTAACCATGTAACAAAAGACATATGCAATGGATCTAACTTTAGGGACATGATAACTTTATTTAGAATGAAATTGTATTAGAAATAATGGATTTACATAGATTGCCAATGGTAATAATATATTTAAATTATTTGAGATGACCATTGATAGAGTTGCTCCCATGTTTTGAAATAGAATTTCCACACTGAAGTGGTGAGTGACGAACTCGATTTCTTGCCATTTTCCCTTCTTTGGTTCCTCTTCACAACTTTGGGAAAATGGATACACCTTCACCTCCATCTCTATGTTATCGACATTGTATTTTTGTTATGAAATACTCTCCCACCATTTCCTTCTACTCTAATTATGTTATGAAAATAATCACTACAATCATACTTATACAACAAGTTATAAATAAGAAACTCGACTTGTGAGCCATGAGGTTTGTAAGCCATGATTCTATTCCCTAAATCCATTGATATTGCATTAAATTCTTTACCACCATATATGATTTGCATGCCTCTACTATTTGCTTGTAGCTAGTACTAAACTTTTGTTTCAAACGATTCCATGCCAATTTTGCATCTATGTATAATAAAACATATAATAGATATAAAATAGACAAGTAATTGGGAGCAATGAAGAAAAAAAAAGGAGCATTTGTTGGTGTCAATGAGAAGTCCTTTACTAATGATATTGATGTTATCATTTTCCATAACAAATTGTTTGTTTCATGCCATGCATCGAAATAAAAAAGAATTAAATTGATTTATGTAATCAATCTATGTCAATATTCTGAACTTGAAAATCACATTGAAACTATTACCTCTCATTGGGAAAAACCATTATTTTGGTTCTTTATCCCATACATTGTTGGATCATCATTATACTTCTTTGAATGTCAACTATAACAAGCTTTGGAGATACTTCACATGCTCCATCCATATACCATTTGATATCTTGTAATGTGACACATCCAATTTTCTAAGAGATCAAAGATAATTGAAATCTCCACATAGTTTCTCTAGGAGAGAGCATATTGATAGATGTAGCTCTTTCAAACTTGTGCGATCTTTGATAGCTTTAGTAAGTTTTAGCAAACCCTTACATTTTGATTGGTTCAACCCTTTTAAATAGCTAAATTTGCAAAAAAGAATTAATTTCAAATAGTTAAATTTGTTTCCAATTGCTGCCAAAGAATGAAACCCTTCCTTGAACAATATAGGGGAAATAATGGGGCATGCAACACTTCCTCAAACGACACAAGGGTGAACAATCTATAATGAAACACTTCCCTAGAAAATTTGAGGTGAATATTTAGCATATTGAAAAACAATAGATGGCTAAATGATTTGTTTATGAATATATCAAAGGGAACTGAGAAATTTAATTTCCAAGTTATTCGTTCATAGAAACAATTTAATAAATCAAAGTAATTAATTTAAGTTATAGGTCCAATGGACCAAAGTTGATCTTAGTGGATGGTAATCATCATCATCATCATCATATCCAAAAAAGTGTTTTAAATATTTTGGGATAAACTACAACCATTAGATTAACTATGAATTTCGCCCATCTAATATTTTAATATTAAAATTTTTGTCCATTGACTATATTTCGTCCTTGATTTTTTAATATCGAATCATATATAAGGGTAATTGGGAGCTTAACTAGTAGTGTTTGGTCAAGACGGTTAGGGTAGTGTTATTCTCTTACTGGAGTCCAATTCCCTTTAAGAGTCTAGCATGTTTTGCCTTGAAAAATAGTGGAGTTGTCATGACCATTAAATTGGGTTGGGAATAACCTTAGCCATATAGTTGACATAACATCTCACCTCTTGATAGGTGGTGGATGCTCAAAACTTGAAAGAATTTTTTTTCTCACTTCATCTTATATACAAGGATCACTTCACGATTAATGCCTAATGACTTTGGACTTCTATCAATCTTTCAATGACTTTTACTACTCGCGTTTTGTTTGCCCAAGTGTTGAAAAAATGATTTTATAGTTGTTTTAGGTTTAAGTTTTATCTAGTTGTGTTTTAGCAAGTCTTAACTATGAAATACTACTAAATACTTTAAACTTACTTGCTTCCATGCATATATTCTTTATAAATCTATGCAATCATTTTCCTTAATAGTAAATTTCACTTTGTTGAAATCCAACCATGAATTAAAGAATCAATCAAAACTCGCGCTCCCTCCCTCTCTTTATTACGGAATACGGTCCACTAAATAAAGTGATGAGAAGGGAAAATCAATTATGGTGAGGCTTAATCCGAATACATATCACAAGATCGGTGAAATGAGGCACTATCAATGGATGGAATAAAGGGCCGCAAGCCAAGCTATCATGACTAACAAGAGGAATTACATAGCGGGAAGAGCCCTATTTTAGTATAGTGGGCCCGCTCTTCATGACAAACCGCTTTCATATAAAGATATATTTACTACATTAGTAAAGAGGGTTACATTGATCACGGTTAAAGATTAGTCTTTTTTGAAAATTCAAGTTAAAATTTGTTAAACCTATAGACATATTTAGAGCTCATGAACAATTTTGTAATAGTTGATAACTCTGTAACTTTATTATTAAATTTTCTATTAATTTGTCTATAATTTCTCTTCAAAAGGGTTAATAGTTTGAGCTAAGCTATTTTTCCTAACTTGCAAGCATACATGCATATATTCTTTATTAAGTGATGAAATCTATAATTTCTCTTCAAAATGGTTGACAGTTTGAGCTAAGCTATTTTTATGAACTTTTTCACCAAAAAAATTGCAAGCATACATGTATATATATTTTTTATAAGTTATAAAATTAAAAAAGAAGAAGATAAAAATGCACATTGCCAATCATCAAACTTGCAAGCACACATGCATATATTCTTTATTAAATTATGAAATAAATCCAATAAAGAAAATGAAACATGCACATTGCCATTCATTGATTTACTGCATATAACTCCCCATATAGAAAACATTGACATGAACCCATTTTCAACAACCTCCATTAGAATCTAACAACCTTGAATTTGTTGAAACCAAGAAATTTGTTATTCAACTGCGATTGCAATTTACAATGCATAAATTTAGAACTTTGGTTACAGTTATTTTCGCGGCCAAATTCCCATCAGAATCGTGCCAAAATAGGAACGGTACGAATGCCCCTTATCCCATGCCCTTTCCGCCTTGCAACGAGGATTCACAAAGCAACACATTCTATACCAATAGCAAAACAAAGCAAAAATGAAGACAAATGATATGAAAAATTATGCCCAATTAAAAACATGTGACAATGCAATTCTAAAATATCGTCCAGAAGACTCAGCTGTATTTTGTGTGGATTCGAACTTGTAATCGCGATGACAAGTCCATCGCTGGTGAATCTGACCGTCTGAAAGCTTCATCGAAGCTGATTTCACTTGCGTACGTATCTCCATTTCTGGTTTAATCTTCCCAGCTATTTTTTACTCGGGGGTGCAGCTTCACCTCAATGTTTTACTCGGGGGTGCAGCTTCACCTCAATAATGATTGCAGAGATAGATTTCATAGCCTCTTAGAATTTTATTTTCGCACCACCTGCAGAAGAAAACTGATGATAGATAACTCGGTTGTATTTAATTCACTAACTACAACTTTTATTTTGTGGTTTCCCAAAAATTTCGAAAATTCCATGAAAACCCCATCATTTCACAAGCGAGTTAAGCCCATACGCTCTTGTTCGTTCCCTGTGAGATTTGAAGTCCCGCTTTTGAGCTGAAATTGCCTAGTCTCTGTCTCTAGGAAATGGATTATCTAAAGCCCATAGAAGAAACATATTGCTTAAATGTTGGTAATGTGGTTTTGGGTTTAGGGTAAAGGTTTAGGTTTAGGTTTTGATCCAAGTGAAAAAGTTCTTGTGAAGCGATTTTGTAAGATGCACATCTGGTTTATTTGGGCAGAGAATCTAACATGTAAACTGGCTTAGCTTGTTTTGAGCCTTGCTTAATTTATCTCGAAGCCTTGATAAGGCCTTGATTTTTTTATATATTATTTTTTCCTTTAACTTGCTTCTTTCATCGTCCTTACGCAGTTACCGGTTAAGCAACAATCCACGTTTTGAGATTTGAACTCTTGTAGTCCCCATACAACAACCCGGCTTCAATCCCCGGGCTACACTCTGGGGCTATGCCTGAAAACGAAAGCAAAGTTCAGATTGAAGCATTTTTTTGGTAATTAAAAGTGATAATTTCCATTAATGATGTACAGAATTTTACAAAATGAGCAACGTGTGGGCTATTTAAAGGAGTACTTGCAACCTCGCAGTTTCATGACAAAGAACAACCATGAAGCCAGCACATAACCAACCTCGACATTCGCGTCTTCCCGTAAATAACCATGACGGCAAGTAACTCACATAGCATCTCATATTCAAAAGGGAATAACAGCATGTCCATAACATCCATGAATACGTACAGAAAGAAAAGTAAACCATTCGTAAGGACATCCATTGAAGTTTAGAGCATAAAGAGCTATTTCCATTACATTAAAAGAAGCAGGAGAAATGCTCATAGCTCAACATGAGATAATGAGTCTAGTGCAGAAGGTTTGCATCCAAAAGGGAAAGGTTTATATTTCAAAGCCAGCACATAACCAACCTCGACATTCGCATCTTCCCGTAAATAACCACGACGGCAAGTAACTCACATAGCATCTCATATTCAAAAGGGAATAACAGCATGTCCATAACATCCATGAATACGTACAGAAAGAAAAGTAAATCATTCGTAAGGACATCCATTGAAGTTTAGAGCATAAAGAGCTATTTCCATTACATTAAAAGAAGCAGGAGAAATGCTCATAGCTCAACATGAGATAATGAGTCTAGTGCAGAAGGTTTGCATCCAAAAGGGAAAGGTTTATATTTCAAATCTAGCTCATGACCTTCTTTCTCTCCTAAACATGATATTAAAATAATGCAAAATAATATTCTTAGGATATTCTGTCCTATGTCTAACAGTCCTTGACTTGCCCTCAAGATAGTTCTTTTGGGTCATTTCTGAAGCAGACATCATTAATAGCAGGTCTAAGACTCCAATATTGTCCCAATGAATGGCATATCCATTATTACATTTTACCAACTTTAACAATACTGGCATAAAATATATTGACATTCGGATAGTTATAAAAAAAGGGCTCCACATGCTATGTCTTCATCTGATGCAGGTTAGTTGATGGCCAGTAAGCAGAGAAAACAAGAATTCTTTCAAAATCTTCCTCGAAAGTATATTGATAAGAGCATCCTCCAGTACCTCCCTAATCCCTTTGAGCATCTTCCATAGTTTGCACAAAATCACCCAAGGGCTGGCTATTGCATTGCTTATAACTGATTCACATACCATTGGCTGCCTTATGTATGAGGTGTATGCTCTAGCTGACAATTGATATCATTGCGGCAAGCCAAAAAATGGGGACTTCCATTCCTCATTTCAAAGATCTAGTCATCATTTGAAATAGGCAAAGGAGCCTTACCTTTATCTCTACTTTCTGGCACAAAATAAGAAAGTGCAGGATGGGTGTTTCGATCTGTGATAACCTCCATTAGTAAGTGAACTTGGCCGTTCTTTTCATTTATCTCTGCAAACTGCTTTTGGATCAGCTTCCTCTTCCCATTCATTTCCTCCTTCATCCCTTCAAATTTTTTTCAGCCTTGGGCCTCCATCCAATGTTACACATGAAGGTTGCAATAGCATCATTCACTAAATCTAGCATACGCTTATAGAGCTTCTTGTCAACCTCATAAATAGTTTTCTGATTGTTTCTTACCACGTCTCCCAATGGCCAATCATTATGTCCAGGAGACAGAAGTCCACCTCCACCACCAACTAGTAAAGAGGACGCCTTCCAATAGTGTGTTTGGGATCGGAAGTTGGGCAGATGTTGTCGTTTTATTGTGGGCTTGCCTTAGTCTGGACTCTGAACACTATTGTCAACACTCATCCATTCCTCAACCATCTTCCACTACTGCTCTGTCCTTATACCGTACATGTCTACCACATGTTTACATATAATCACCTTGTGGCATTGTAGAACAATTGAATTAGGCTTCTGGCTTGCTCTACCTTCCCCAACCTATGCTTTAGCTTTGTACAAATTTGAAAGTGTAGGAAATTACGATAATGCAATTTTTCATGAAAACTTTCTATTGCCTAATTTTCTATACGAAAAGCTTCAAGCCACTCGTCCCACAACATTCAAGCTTAATTGCACCCCTAAAAAATATGCTCAACATCATATCCTTGTAAAAAGGGCAAATTACTTGCTCTTAGTCCCTCCTTTTTTTGGGTGTATCTTGGTAGAAGAAAGGTTTGTGCATCAACTTTCACTTTAACACAAACAACCATTTAGAAGAAGCTAATTAGAAGATTAGATACCAACCTCTTCAATCACTATGGATGCACCTTCATCTACCTCTACAAGTCATTCATGTAGCATTTAGTTGCTTCATAGCCACTGAGCTCTAGGTGATCCAACTTGTTAACCTTGCAACATGCCTGGAATGCTATGGGGCCTTTTTGAAATTTGCTGGCCCAAATTTAAGTTTGAAATCTTTGATTGATTGAAAAGTAGATATAGTCTTGGGTTTTCGATAAAAGTTTACGAGAGCTATGAGATGCCCAATTACTTCTTTTGAAGAACTCGAATAAGATCCTTACTTCCCCTTTGTTGTGAATGAGACATCAAGATAAGGCTCTAATCCAAGACATCTTCAAGAATAGTGCAAGATAAAGCAGTGGGGTGTCTCAAGCAGTGTTTGAGCGCACTTAGAGTGATTGACTATTAAGCAATTCAATTTCACTCCCCGTCTTGAGTTGTTCACAATGTCTTTAAACCACAAGAGGGAGGCAATTGGTCTCGAAAGTGCACCATTCTCAAATTGGGAGAGTCTTTCCTGAATGGTTTGATCACATCAATCATCACGTAATTAAACTTGCAATAAGGTTACGCTCCCTCAGGTTCATGACATTAGGACAAAAATACCAACCAGTGACACCTTGAAGGTAAGGAAGCCTGTATATATTTCCCATGATCGATATAGTTATGACCTTCAGATCCCTATGTTGTAAAATTTTTGTTGATAAGTAGAAGATCTTCAATACCCAAGTTGGAAGTAGTATAATTGGGGATTTCTTATAAGATCAATGTTCGGTATGAGACGTGAGGTGATAAATCAACAATGTGCTAAGCTCTATCATCGAAGATTGTGAGTTGAAGGAAAGTCTTCTATGTGATGTGAATGCACCTTCTTGCCCTGAAGCCTAGAAACAAACCGGACAAGCAATCAATCTACAAAGATTTCATGTATTTGCAATGGTAGGCTTTACATTGTATGGTGGGGAAGCTTCTCCTCAAATCACTCTTTCTACATGAGACTTGCGACCATATTTGGCATTGTGATTTTGTCTATGTCATTGATGAGAGTCAATAGCATGTTAGTTGTAACCTTGGACAAAGGACTTCCTTTCCCATATGTAATATTATGACCTCTTCATGCATTTCATTGTCCTTATTGTCGACAGGCTCTCTTGTCTTGCTTTCTTTGATGATCGCCAATTGCCTGGTTGGAGCTCTTCCCTTTTGCAAGCGAATGCTTCAAACTATTGACCACTGATGCGTAGTGGCCCCTTCCCTTTCGAGACTTATCTCTCCCCTTGTCTTTTCATTCAAGCTCCTCACCATTGCGAGTCAGGCTTCATCCTTACATCTCGCATGCTAGGCAGTCCATATTGTCAACCGTTAATGGGTCCCATTGACTTCTCCTTCACCATTCGCATAAGTTATAGGGCTAGTCAATAGGGCTTTATATTTGATACCATACATGAAGGTGCAAGGTTCAACCATTCGGTGAGATCTCTCCCGGCTCCTTCTTAGATATTGGGAAAGCAAACTTTCTCTTCATATCATGCAACAATGAGACCAATTCTTCCTAGAAGGTTGACGAGCAAGACGACATGTCATAATTATCATTTTACCCCAAAGACCAAGCAATGCAACATCAATTATTAAACTCTTTAGACAATTCGATCTATACAAGGGATCACACAACTCCCAGATGTAACAAATTAAGATGGCAAGATGGTGTTATGTCGAGCAACCTTTTATGCTTGTAAGAGTCAATTGAATTTACATAAGAAGGGTTCTCGTCTAAGCCTCAAAGTTTTCAGATAAGCTATTGTAATAATGTTTCTTGGTGATCACGAGATCAGAGACTTCCCTTTCAAAATATTCCTACTGGCCTTCTCTTTGCAAAACTGTGATATACAAATTGCGTAAGAAAGTGGGCATATGCTTTTTTTTCCAAGTAATATATCTTAGGGGAAACCTCCCAGGCACTTCCCCTTATTCCGAGGATGGTACCCAAGGTAAACCCTAGATTCTTCAAGGCATAAGTCTAGGTCAACAACTTATGAATAGATCATATATAGCTCATCAACAATGGCTAACTAACATCAAACATGTCTTAAAGTGGGATTTGAACAGTGGTGGGCAAGGTAACAACTTTTTCTCACAACCACTTGAGCTACACCCAATTGACAAGAATGCGGGCATACCTATGGCATGCTGGTAAGAAAGAAACTTGTTGGTGGGGCCATTCTTGGAAGTCACTGGCTTGTATAGTTTTCCTCCAAAACATATTTTCTATCACCCACGGCTTCACCTCGCTTCTCCAACACCTATTCTGCTCACTGAAGAGTTGTTGTGAACCTTTACAGGTCCCTTATTTTCCCCTTTCTTTTCATTCAAGCCTCTTGATGATTGCTGATTCTGCTATCTTCCTGCCAGTAACACTAGCTTTTCAAATGGCTGATCGCTGAATTCCACATTTGCTACTCTGCTACTTTCAGCAATTTTTTTTTCGAAGGTTGTGGTTTCAGGCTAAATAAGATATATATCAAGTTTTGGTTCTGTTGGCAGAAGATTCTCATGATGCGAGGTCTTTTGGTAATCACTAATCATTGAAAGAAGAATTTAGAGCAGCTCATAAATTAATACTTATATGTGGTGGGTTTGGTGATCTCATGGAAACTTTGCCAAAACTTCTCTTCAATGCCTCAAATGTTGTTGGTTCTGGATTGCAAGTGAAATGAATAGGTCAAAACAAGACAGATCATGGAAATCATACAGGAAATTAAATGGCCAACAAAATGTCCATAAAATGGAATATGATGAAAGGAGAGGCCAATCTCATAAATCTGGCAAGGACAGTAATGAAGAAAGTCCCTCTATTGCCATAGCAGCTGCATGGCAGGGAGAGAAACTTCTTGCACAGGAAGATACTCAAAAGGCCTTATTAGCATCTTCAAAGTTGGAACATATTTTTTCTGGCCTTAAACTTATTCTTAAAATTATTTTTCATCTGCATTCTGACCTTTCTGATTGCATGGTTACATCACCTGTTTGAGCATATATGGCTTTAATAATGCACATTTCATCGGAACTCTTTCAAAGATGCAAAATGTTCTTCTAGCAAAACCAAGAATAAAGATCCAGGCACTTCAGCTGATTCATCTGATCAAACTGAAATTGATGAGGAACTGTAAGAGCTTCCTAGTTGGGCAGGGGACCTTGTTATCACACGACATGTAGATACGAAATGTAAGGATGCAACTCCACCACTTCAGGGCAAGAGGAAACACATTCAGGTTCAAGGCCACAAGTCGAGAAGAAGTGGGTCCTGGGCAGAAATTTTAAAAATTTCAAATGCTACAGATAAAGGGGCTAGTGGGGAAACAGATACCAATAAAACAAGGACTACTCTGGTGGCCAGGATAGCTGCAACAATTCTAAAGTCAACTGTGGATAGCAATGATTTATGTCTGGTGACACGGGTCCCAGTAAAAGCAATATGTTTAAATTTGCATTTATTCAGTATATGAAACGGCAAATTCAGAAATGGTCTGAGGCTCAGAAGTTCACAGGAAATGATTGGAAATGTATTTTTATATGTAGGAAGAGCCCCAGCAGATATACCACAGAATTGTTCTATTTGTGTCTGGACTCTGAAGAGCTCAAGTGAGTTAACTACCGAAGCCTCTAATGTGGCAAACAATCTTCTCATTCTTGTCACTTTGAGTGAATCTGTTGTGGGACTAAGTGTGTGGTATCTATCCTAGCTGCATCAAAGCCTTGGATGCCGGATATTCTTATTGCTACATCTTCTTCTGCAAATGCTCTTTGCAATGATGGGAGTCTGGATGGTGTAAAGACAAAGCAAGGATTTGATGACTTGGCTGAAGAAGGCAAGCGATTTTCTTTTTGGACTGTGACACTTTCCAATGTGGAACGTAGCTCTTTCAATGTCAAAAAATTTCAAGAAAGCCATCCACCAGAAGGTCATTCCATGGGAGGGGCCTCTATTGACAATGGTGATTCACAAACGAAGGACAAACTCTATCATGCGATGCTAGAATTTATGGGAACAATCATGAAGTTGTTTCAAAAAGAAGATACAAGAATTCCACATGTTATTGTAAAAATTATTGTCCAAACAACATTGTTTTTGAAAGAAAAATGTTATGGCAAGGTTCTTGGATTACTTCATTTCACATGTGTAAAATTGTTAGGGAACGGAAAGGAATAGAAATGTTCAAGAGGGGCCACAACATTCTTCTAAATGAATGCTTACTGGACTCCTTGGAAAAGATAGCTATTCATATGGAAAAGGAACTAGAGCCTTTGAGAAATCAAAAAGGGGTGAGAAATCATCTGAAGCAGTTCCTTTTGGGACTATGTTTGCTTTGGTTCTTTTTGGCTTGGAATTTCTGTGCCATTGGTCCTTGTGGGCAGTTACTTTGGATAGAAGAAATCTGCAATTGGTGATCCAGTGAAGGTGAATAAAATCCCCAGGCAGATTCCAGAACAAGCTTGAGATCACTATTTTTCTGTGCTACTTCCAATTGTGCAGTGAAAATTACCACTGATGGTGGAGAGCTTACTTGACTGCAGGCTCCTCAGCATTTTATTTGTTTCTCTATGCCACTTTCTATCACTTCACCAAGCTGGAGACCACAAGGCTTGTTTCTGAAGTTTTCAATTTTGTATTTTGGCTACATGACCATCATTTCATGCTCATTCTTTGTTTGGACCGGTTCAACGAAAAAGGGAAGATTATGAACTGAAATTGATAAATGTTCACCAAAATTAGAAAGTGTAGCTTTCCCTAAAGAAAAGGGGTTCCAAGAAACAGTTACAAGCTTGCATGGTTAATGTCAAAGATTTGAGGCTCCACGAGCCTTTTATTGAAGATTTGTAGAAGATGTAGGGGTTCTTATTTTCTGCAAATGCAAACTGGAGAAACCATTTGTAATACAAGCTGAAGTAAATTGATTGATTGCATGTGCTCTGTCATTTTCGAATGTTTATTTCAGTAATTGGACAGTGAGTTACTTTGTGGATTCATGTGTTACAACTTCCATTTAATGATTTCACTGTCTACTTTCAAATGAATGAGATGCATTTAACAATATTCATTATATTTTTGCTATTGCTTCCTTTAATGGGTAATATTTTTTTGAATGAATTATAATCTGCAAGTTTATGCTGTGGCTTCTCTCATGGATTCTGTTTTTTCAGAAAGCATCTCGTTTGTTATTTTGAAAACATATCTTTTCTTGTTTTTTCTTTTCATTCCATGAAAAAATAAAATCCATAAAAATAAAATAAAACCCAAAAACTGAATCCAGTAGTCAGTGCCATGACACCAGAGAGTTTGCTGTTAAGGGTGGAAGTTCGAATGGGAACTTCTAATCCGGTGAACTCGTTCGTGTTGCCTAGGGACAGATTTCCCAGTCAACACAACCTTTAAGCCTCTTCCCACCCATTAAGCCATTGAGAGTATGTGAAACATCAATAGAATGTAGAATGAAGGAGTGGATTATTGCACTCATAGAAGCAAAGTGTGTTAAACTTGGGAGGGGAGATTTTCAATATATTTTGCCTCTGTAATTGTAGATCGATGGAAGTTTACCACAATTAACTTAGAGTTACTTATTAAGGTACCCGGTGTTTGCCCTTTTTGTGCCTGGGTGAAAATTCACAAAGTGACATGTACCTAAAAACACACTTATAAATAATGCCCAGTAAAAATGGGCATAGAGCGATACTAAATTTTTGTGCAAGAAGGCTGAGGTCAGTGTCTTGTGCGTTCAAACTGGTGATAGTGATGACAAGTCCATCGCTGGTAAACCTAGGTGTTGGAAAGGTACTTTGAAGTGGTTTCTGCATTGTTGGATGTATCTCCATTTCTTGTTTAAATTTTTCCAACTATTCCTTACTGTAGGGTTTCATGTAGCTTACTAGCTTCACATTAATATTCATTGTAGAGATTGATTTAATAGTCTCTTAGAATTTTATTTTTTGCACCACACGTAGTTGAGAACTCATGATAGATCACCCGGTTGTATTTAATCACCCAACTATAAATTTTTTTTTCCAAGGAAAACTTTGCAGGGAAACCCAAGGGATTCTTCCCGACATATGTGGATGGCATCCCTTGTAAACCTGTCGGCATAGACTAGTGCACGTCACACAGGGAGATTTGAACTGGGCACCTATTGGCATAGAACTAGCCAAATGCCCAGCAACATTGGCGACGACCACTTGAGCTAACCCCTTGGGCTTCCCAACTATAACTTTTATTTTGTGGTCTCCCTGCAATTTAAAAAAATATCAATGAAAACTCCCTTCATTCCACAAATGAATTAAGCTCACAAGGTATTTTTCTTCACTGTGAGATTTGAAGCATATTGCTTTTGTGCTGACACTAGGGCTGTGCTCTGAGGAAATGAGATCATCTACAACCCATAGAAACACAATGCTCAAATGCTGATAATGTGGTTTCAGGTTTCGAGTTTAAGATTTAGTGTTTAGGGTTTGATCATAGTGAAGGAGAAGTTCTTGTGAAGGGATTTCTAAGATGCATGCCAGTGTAGTTTGCTTTGAGCCTTGCCTGATTTATCATGAAGCTTCGATAAGGCACTGACTCCTTATTTTATTTATTTATTATCCTTAATTTTCTTTTAATTTCTTGCTTTCATTGTTCTTACAAAGTTACCGGTTAAGCAACAATCCATGTCTTGAGGTTTGAACTCTTGCAGTTACAACAATTGGACTTCAACCCTAGGGTTACACCTTGGGGCCATGCCTGAAAACGAAAGCAAAAGTTCAGATTGAAACATCTTTTTTGGTAATCAAAAGGTTATAATCTACAGTATAATGGTACATAATTTTACAAAGTGGGCAACGTGTTGGCTACTTAAAAGAGTTCTTGCAACCATGCAGTTTCATGACAAAGAACAATCACGAAGAAGCAAATAACCAACCTCAACATTCACATATTTCAGTAAATAACCATGAAGGCAAGTAATTCACATAACATCTCATATTCAAAAGGGATTAATAGCATGTCGCTTTACCTGGTTGCTCCTAAGTTGATTCTCCTTCTGCAGATTGACATGTTTTAGTAAGCCCTTTTCGCCTTGATTCCTGAGCAGATTGCAGAGTTGAAGTGGAGGTGCAATTAATAAGGAGGGAGCCTTGGTGTAGGTGCAATATCAATTAAGTAGAGGGCTGTGGGTGAGACACATGCATGCATGCACCATCTTTAGAAGGCAGAGTTTATCTTTAGTTGCTGCTGTTTTTAGGAAGCTATTTTTTTTAATAATTTAGATAGTGATCTTTTCTTATCTCCAGTTAGATGCAGTTCCACTGTTGGATCATGCACTGTGCATGATGAAGGTTTCCAGGTGGAAGGGATGATTAGGGTGCAGACTTTTAGGTCCTCTCTTCTAGTGGGTGCTCTATCCTAAGTAAGTATAGCTATGCATGAGATGCACTACTCTAGGAGATTGAGATTAGTATTAGCATTAGGGTTTTTGTTATTCTCTAGCCTAGGCACAGCTGCGCACCACTAGGATAGTGACATGCAAAGAATTTTTGAGCTATTGCATTGTAATTCTTATTTTTTGAGTTATAGAAAGTAATGTAAGGTTGAGTGCTGCTATCTACTTGCTGTCATAATCTCCTGAACAGTTTTTTAATGCAGATTTAGAGTTACTCAGTTTGCTGTTCTGATTTTCTGCATTAAGCAGTGTTTGCTCTTTTGAGTTTACAGTCCAGACTCCAGATTGTAGAGTATTAGCTGTCCACTATTTTGAGAGGTCTTTAGACTGTTAGGATTTTATTCATAAGAAGTGCAGATCTATGTCTCATGAAGTAAATTTCAACATGCTATCAGATCTGTGCATCTGAAATCTTTTAGGATCCATGTATGGAGTGGGCCGCTACTTGTGAGAGGGAGCTTTCCAAGGATTTCAATGGGTGTGATGCCCTAGCTTCAGTGATTGAAGTTGATCCGTACCTGAGATAGGTGCTTGGACATGTGAGGAGTTTGTGGGTGAGATGCACATGAGACTCCAATGATTGGAGTGTTGTTTATGCCCAGGAGAGGCAATCTGTACTAGGTTGTTGATCTGATTCGTTTCCCAACTGCTTTGTTTGTTTGACGTATGTTCTAGGATTTGCAGGAACGACTAGTCTTGGTCTCAAGAGTGTGATCAGTTATAGGGCACTTCCAACTTTATACCTTGGAAGTTCAGCCTGCAAATATTGTTCAAGGAGGTTGATCTTTGGTGTTTTGTGGAGGCTAAGGTTACAACTACTGATTTGGTGCAATTGGATGAACACAACAAGAAGGTAACCAAACCAAAGATAAGCGTCCTTGATTATGTGAAGGACCATATGGTACCTCACATTGTAGAGGAGAAGTTGGCTAAGGACATGTATGATGCCTTGATCACTTTGTATCAGAGCGTGAATATTCCCTGCAAGATGCTTCTGAAGAACAAGCTTACCAATGCGCACATGAGTGACATAGACACAGTGACTAGCTACTTGAAGAAGATCACTGAATTGAGATATCAACTTGATGCTATCAGAATGAAGGTCATGGAGAAGAAGTTGGTGCCCGTAGCACTGAATGGGTTCTCTTCACCTTGGGGACACTTTGTGTAGGGTGTTTGTGTGTGTGAAAAACTGACCACCTTTGAGAAATTTTGGGATGATTTCGTTCAAGTGGAGATAAAGCTAGAGGCAGTTTCAGCTAGTGGGGGAGATCTAGAACCTAGCCCTCATTGGGAAGGTGAGGAGAGGAGGTAAGAAAGCAGGGCCTGAGAGGGCAGGGAATTCTGACCCAAAAGGGTAGTGAGGCTGATCGCGACCCTACAAGTTGAAATATGCCCGCTAGCACTAAGCATATGTAAGAGAGCTAGCAATGTTCCATGTAGCAAAGTGAAGCACTTGCCACGTTGCAGTGTCCAAGTTAAACAAGAAGTACACATATTTTGACCCCAAGCCCTATTATGAATTCAGAGAGATCCCCTTGGCTGTGAAATTTAGAATACACCATCTACTGAAGGCATTCTCATTCGACATTCTTCCCAGAAAAAAAAGGATCACACTTTGAGTTTCCAAATTTCGATGCCGCTCAAAATATTCTTTGTTATTGGCAGAAAAAAATTGAGATCGTCCTGATTGTGTTGCCATTACTTGAAGCACTATGGAGGCAAGTCAATATGCGACCCTTCACCTTGTAGCACTGAATGGAATTGAGAAGGCTCCATTAAAATCAGCACCCCACTCTCCTCCAACACTGGATTAGAGCTCTATCCTCTAGACAACAAAGAACCCATCAAAGCCCCTTTGAGAGGGTGTCAAAACCCTAACTCCTCATTCTGCAGAGAAACCCCATCAATACTCATCTGTTCAACCATAGTTGTTGTACCATTAACCACCCTTGTACCCCCTTCAATCATCAGTCTCCAAATATGGGCTCAAACCCATCACAAATTCCTCCTCCATAGCATTTGCATTCTCTATCGAAGGGAGAGGCTGTTGATCCTCATTAACCTTGCTTGAACTTGAAGCCCCCACTACCAGTTAACTTTGCATTGATCAACCTCACCATAATATGAACAAATCCGTTATGCTCAGTACACTACAAGGAAATAAATTCTAATGGAGCGGAGTGATCTTGTGAATTGCTTTGGCATCAATACACCTTTTCTATCTCTGCATCACTTACTCATGGCCTACCTCTAATGAATGTTAGCACATCAAGGTTTCATTGAGACCCCACACAATCCCAATCAATCTCCTTCACTTGATTTGTGCATCTTCTCTCATTCCCGTTGTAGTATGTACAACCTTTCGATCCTCCTCCTTACTCACTTCCTGTCCCATCCTTATGCCATCCATACACCCCGCTGCATCCCTTCCAGCTCCACTCATGCGTTCTCCCCCACCCTTGCTCATTCCCTTTCCCCTCATCGCATCTTTACTACTCTCACACTTTTCTCTTGAAATTGTGATGTGTAATATAGTTATCCAATTTGTTGATAATTTACTTCACTTGCTTGAGTCCCAAGCTTGCCATTCCTAGCTCATAGATTGACAGTCATAGAGACTATTGGATTTCTCTTCCTTTGTAATGTTCCGGCTAAATTTTTTTCGGGTTTTTTCTTAGTTTATGCAGTGTAGACAATTTGTCAAACAGTTTGCAAATGGTTATTCCAACAGCAAATTCAAGCACATCTAACTCTGCTGATAATTATAACAAATACCAAATGGAAACTCAAACAGCTATGACAGTAATAATTTTGTATCAGCTGAGAATAATAAATCCACCAAATAACACAACATTGAGCAATATGGAACCTGGTATATTTATTGCTGTAAGTTGCTTGGTAAATACAGTGATAGTGCTGCCTGTAGATGACAGCAGCTTGCTCAGTGCCCTTATTTACAGCAGTAAACTCCCTCCTATCAGTGGTGACAGCAGATGTAGATGAGGGCGACTTCCTCTACAGCAGATTCGTCCCCAGTCTCAACCCACTCGACCCCTTGCTACCACAACTCGGCCAACAACTTGGATTCTTGCTCCAATGACTCAGATTCGACCCACAGAGATGATGCTGTCCAGCATGAGAAAACTCRGCCACAATATGGATGAATTCCGCCCTATAGCAAGTGCTCAACCRRCAAATGGAAAGGTTCGACCRRCAAAGTATATATGCTGCCCAGATTCAAGAAATGCKTCCAGTCWGGTGTAAAACTCAGTCARCRTCCCAATAACTCAGCTCTCCTTAATAAAATCGGCCTCCTCAAAGAAATTCGACCCACACATAACCAAAACTCCGCCGCCAACAAGAAAACTCAGCTGCAAATAAAAGAACTCAGCCACCTGCAAAGAAACTCAGCTGCAARAAGATGAACTCCGTCACAATGAAGCACATTAGGAAGATCTGAATGATCTCCTCCCAATGACCAGCTAGGGTGGATAGYCTCACCACTAAAACCAATCTCCAAACTCTCTAGGTTTTTTCAAAGCCACAAGAGCTCTCTCAATTTCATTTTTGGAAAATAACAAACGCATAATGAGAGRGGGCGCCCTCATTTTCCTTTTATCTCTTTTTGACCCTTTTCAGACCCTTTTACCCTTTTAATAAAGGAAAGTAACTTTATAAACTTTAAGTCACTTAAATATTAAAATCACTTTATAACCCTTTTTAACCTCTTTTTAATGTCGGAACGTGATTAATTGGCTTGTAAGACATTCCCGGATGTCGGAAGTCCCTTTCTCATCATCCCAACCATTAGATCTTTTTTTCCTGATTCCAACGGGCTATTACACTAAGGTGTTCCCTCCAATAATATGACCCAAATAACACCTTAGTGCATTTAATTAATTTATACTCAATATTACACTTAATTTACGGGAATCAGCGGAATGTCATGGAGCCAAGAACGAATTGTGCGGAAGTGATCCTGATGATGAAATATGGTAAATGGACTAGGCTGGGTTGATACAAGCCTTAGAAATCCTCCGAACTCACCGATAACATAACCTCACCCTTCTGTTTGGGCTGATACAAGCCTCGGAAATCATCTCCAACTGCAGAACAAGGGAACCCAAAAATGGGGACATTATAGTCCTCCCTTCCCAAAGATTGCATGTCCTCAAACAATGCCATCACAACCTGATGCTCCATCGATTGAACCAGACTGAAACTGAAAATGATACCAGGGTCCCAAACCAACCTGGAAGATGTGACGTATCCTCTGTTCAACTCAATGTCTGACAAGGTACTAACATAAGAGGCTTCTTGAGTACTGTCGACAAGTAGAGCAACTCGACACTGCAAAAACTTGATCATCTCCTTAAATTAGGGAACCAATCCCCTACATCCTAGGAGGAAACTCCTAAAAATAAAAATCAGCCATTGTAGAAAATGATCCCGGCCTCCACCACCTCCCTAAGACAATCATGGCCTCCTTCGACTAAACATACTGCTGCCAAAGTGAGGCGCTACAAACTTTCAGCGAATCATTGAAAAGTGAAATGCCCTTATCTATATTGAATCCCAATGGAAAATCTAAGTGATTTTCTTTGATAAAGATCTTCTCATCTATATCAATCAATGGAATGTCCAGCAATGTAATCCCAGGGTCCCAAGCTAATCTCTGAAAGGAACCACCATGCTGACGCTGCACAACTCTGATCATAACCATCGGACCAATGTGTCCAGTTTGCATCCTCCTCTCCTGGAATCCCACACTGAAAGAACTATAGGAGTTGGACCCACTATCAAGAATCTTAACTTGTAAAGGTATCTCCGTGAAGCCAAGGTTTGCAAATCCACTGCCGGACTCGATCCTGGATATTAGAAGAGAAAATCTGTCCTGCCATATAGGATAGGTCTCAACCCCTCCTTTATTGGTGTCCCAAAAATAAAGCAGACCAAACACTGTCATCGCTCTGCCGGTCATCACCACAATCTGAAGCAATCTATCGGTCAGATGAATCTGTGGATCCCATAGCCAATTTGGAA
>ML796692.1:117848-130032 GCA_009831015.1 Picea engelmannii | reverse complement strand
TCACTGACCCTGCCCTGGCGATATTCCAATCGAAGATCAATCTTCGAGGAGTGTACCGCTCCATGGAACTCATCCCTATGCGCTAATGGACTATCTAAATAATCACCCGGACTCCATGCTACTCTCGTACCATTGCATGCCTCCAAAGGCGTCTCCTCACACAGATGGTCAACCATACTCTCTCCATCACAAACATTACTACTACTGAGAGTACGGTCTCCAAAGTCCACGTGTTGCTGCGAAAGAGTGGATCGTCCTTCTCTAGACCCTCCATGATCCATCAAGTGAGAGTACGACTCTCCCTTGAACTCCACTGTATCCCACTGTGTACCACCGTACCCCTCTGTATACCATTGTATACCGTTGTATACCACTGCATATCATTCTTTATCTTGTATGTGTCACTGTATCAATCACTACACTAGTGTCAGCTGAACCTGGATCCCAAATGGATGTGTCCTCATCGGTAATATACTTGTCCCCACAATCCATGGACACATATACTTCCTTGTTGGCTGGTCCACAAGGTATATATGCTCAATTGTCTCATCAGTGGTCATGACTTGAGCCTTCAATGGGCTCTCCAAAAGAAGCGACTCTTGATGCCCATAATGCAAAACATGTGCATAATCAGAAACCTTTGGGTCATACCTCTTTGCAAACGCTTGCAAACCTGAATGTTCCTCATGTTCAACCATCACACAAGGCTCCTCCATCAACAAATAAATACCACTCACATCCTCCTGTGATATGGATGTCATATATGACTATCTGTCTGATGTGGAGGATGAGGGATGTACCCAAGTCAACTCCACACAAAGCTGCACAACCTGCATCTCTGATTCTTGAAGAGCCTTTTGCGTGCTCTTCAAGGAATCTTGGCTAATCTCAAGCTCTTGGGTAAGTTTGTCAGCTTCGTCCTCCTTTCCTTTAATCACATCATGGTACATTTCACCAAGCATGAGAAGATGATCTCTATCGGAAAACAGGTGTAGGTTGTTAGACTTCATTACTACCACTTCTTCTCTAAGTGCCTGAAAATCCGCAAGGGGGTGGCTCTCCTCCCAAACGATCATGTGACCTTGAAACTCTCCAACAACAATCTGCCACCAATGCGTGCATGTCATCAAAATGTCTCATGGCTGTCACAATTTTGTCTTCGCTTACCTTCAATTGCCTTGTCCAATGATGTGGTTCATGGGAACAATCCTCCTCAATCAAATTTTCTGATTTGTCTTCTCCCTCACACTTCTCAAAATCAACTTTTTCCTTTATAAATAACTCCTAAGAAGGGATATCAACCTCCAAAGGTAACTCTTCCTACACTAAGTCATCATCATACTTAGGTGTACTCACACCCAAATAGTCATAAGCATCATAACAATGATAAGATGTTGATGTTGATTGGGAAACTGTATCACATGAGCTATTATCCTGTCCATCACATATGCTAATGTCATTACCCTCATAGGCCAACTCTAATGGTGTATCAAAGACTGTCGTCCTATCATCCTCATTGCACATATCCCTATCATAAATAGGTGCATGCTCATCCAAAAGGTCAATCTGTCCTTCACGCTCCTTCAATTTCTGCCCTGTGCTTTTAAAGGAATCCTCTTCCGCTGCTAATTGGGGCTCATACCACTTAGGACGTTTAATGATGCAAAATTCTTTGAATGTCATGGCTGTGTAAACTGCCTCACCAAGCTCCATATACTCCCTCAAACAATCTGTAAACTCCTCATCTTGCGTCCACTGGTATGTCCACTGATTTTCCATCTGAAATTTCTTCTCACTGAATACCCTTCAGGCTGGGAGGATACAACGCTCTGATACCACTGTAATGTTCCGATTAATTTTTTTTTGGATTTTTTCTTAGTTTATACGGTGTAGACAATTTGCCAAACAGTTTGCAAATGAATATTCCAACAACAAGTTCAAGCACATCTAACTTTCTGCTGATAATTATAACAAATACCAAATGGAAACTCAAACAATTATGACAATAATAATTTTATATCAGCTGAGAATAATAAATCCACCAAATAACACAACATTGAGCAATATGGAACCTGGTATATTTGTTGCTGTAAGTTGCTTGGTAAATACAGTGATAGTGCTGCCTGTAGATGACAGCAGCTTGCTTAGCGCCCTTATTTACAGCAGTAAACTCCCTCCTATCAGTGGTAACAACAGATGTAGATGAGGGCGACTTCCTCTACAACAGATTCGTCCCTAGTCTCAACCCACTCGACCCCTTGCTACTACAACTCGGCCAACAACTTGGATTCTTGCTCCAATGACTCAGAGTCAACCCACAGAGATGATGCCGTCCAACATGTGTAAATTCGGCCACAATATGGATGAATTCAGCCCTATAGCAAGTGCTCAACCAACAAATGGAAAGGTTTGACCAACAAAGTATATATGCTACCCAGATTCAAGAAATGCACCCAGTCTGGTGTAAAACTCAGCTAGCGTCCCAATAACTAAGCTCTCCTTAATAAAATCGGCCTCCTCAAAGAGATTCGACCCACACATAACCAAAACTCTGCTGCCGACAAGAAAACTCAGCTGCAAATAAAAGAACTCAGCCACTGACAAAGAAACTCAACTGCAAGAAGATGAATTCCGTCACAATGAAGCACAGTAGGAAGATCTGAATGATCTCCTCTCAATGACCAGCTAGGGTGGATAGTCTCACCACCGAAACCAATCTCCAAACTCTCTAGGGTTTTTCGTCCCAACATCCAAAGATATAAGAGCTCTCTCAATTTCGTTTTTGGAAAATAACAAATGCATAATGAGAGAGGGCGCCCTCATTTTCCTTTTATCTCTTCATTGATCATTTTCGGACATTTTTACCCTTTTAATAAAGTAAAGTGAATTTATAAACTTTAAGTCACTTTATAACCCCTTTTAACCCCTTTTTAATGCAAAAAAGTGATGAATTGGCTTGTAAGATATTCTCGGACGCCGAAAATCCCTTTCTCATCATCCCAACCTTTAGATCTTTTCATCCTGATTCCAACGGGCTATTACACTAAGGTGTTCCCTCCAATACTATGACCCAAATAACACCTTTAGTGCATTTAATTAATTTATACTCAATAATACACTTAATTTATGGGAATCGACGGAATGCCACGAAACCAATAACGAACTGTGCGGAAGTGATCCCGATGATGAAATATGGTAAATGGACTAGGCTGGGTTGATACAAGCCTAAAAAATCCTCTGAATTCACTGATATCATAACCTCACCCTTCTGTCTGGGCTGATACAAGCCTCATAAATCATCTCCAACTACAGAACAAGGGAAACCAAAAATGGGGACATTACATCCTTAAAAATCTTTGTGCCATCCTATTTTATAGATTACTTCATGTTTCTTTGGAGGCATCTAAAGAAACTAGCTACCGGTTTTCACCTAGATATAGCCATAGTGGAACCAACCAGTGTCTAAAGGGATTGGTCAACATTCTCTCTAGGAATGTCTTATTTGTTAAGAGTTGTTTAAGATTACACAAGTGATCCATAAGTGGTAGGCCTATGGCCCGTTTGTCTTGCCAACACAGATCTTTGTCATGGAAATAAATTGTATTGTCTTTGCAATTCACAATTAGGTTGAATTTGAGCTTCTTCAACATGAATTCAATACCGGGAAAGGATATCTCCGTTCCTGATTTGGTTTTAGTGTTGAGTGTGTTTGCTTGTAATGCCAAGATGAATTCCCAACCATGGGGCAATCCACTCTACAACTTCATTATGTTCAATCTGTTATCTACAACTTTGTAATGCCAAAAAAAAAAAAAGCACTATGGTTATCATATATCTGCCCATTCAAGATTCAATCAAGTAATACACAATAAAAATACTTTGTTCTTGTATTTTCAATCACTAGAGCCATGAAGCATTAAACAACATATATAATTTATATTTAAAATCCCATACAAAGGTGGCTGAAAGTAACCTGGCTTGAGGTGAATGGTTGTAGGTGTATACCAAAGTGATAACTTGGAAAGCTCTTTGTTGTGGCACTTTTATGTATTTTGACTTCAGTAGATTGAAGGAGTACTGTAGGTACCACCATGTGTTGTATAGAGGGTATGGGTAGCGATGTGCTAAGCATATAGTTTAAACTTTAAACATAGCAAAATCCATTGGCTAGGAATTAAGTGACTCGGCTGTGTATTTGCAAAGTGGATATCATACACATAGATTCTTGAGTCGATAGGTAGTGAGCCTTGCATGGTTTGACTGCCCAACATTCACAGGGCTGGAAATTTAGGGAATTAAGGAAGGCAACGGATGAACAAGCATATGAATGCTCTATGTGCATATAATTTCCAAACCCAACGATTCAATGAAAGGATAAATGAGATGGTATTGTGTATATAATCCAACAATCCACACAATTTGACCTTAGGACTGTGGGTAATCAATTTGATGAACAATTGAAGGTATAATTCAGAGAATTAACAAGAAATCAACGATTTACTAAGCCAGCTATCCCATCGATTTAATAATAGTGCTGTAGCTGCATAGTAACCCAATGCATAGGCATTTCTCCATGCCAACTATCAAACAAACTAGAGATTGGGATTAATTAACAAAAGAGCTAAAGCAAGCAGATATAAGAACCACGATCACACAGCAATAATACACTATAGAGATAGAGATTACCCTAGAGAAAACCCAAAGGAAAAACTCTAGCATCGAATGACTTGCTTGGCCTTTATTTCTCAACAATTGCAGAATTACAATGGTGTTTTGGCTCTTTGGAGCATTTCGGATTACAAACTCATAAATTTCTTTGTCTTTTGTTGGCAGCGTTCATGTGTATGGTTCTTTTGTCATTTGACTTTGTTTTTCATTAATTATTTTGTGCTTTCATTGGAGTTTAAAAGATACCTCTTGTTGACTAATGAACTTCTTTTCAATAATCTTTGCCATTTTTCTAGCTTCAACCAGATTCTTAGGTCTTGATAGCCTTAGCTCATTGCAGATAATGGGTTTTAACCCTGAAATATACAATTTTAGTAGTTGATCGTTTGTAAGATTGAGAAATCTAGTCGCTAGGAATTCCCATTCATGAGTATATTCGTTAACTATCCTTGTTTGATGTAAATGGGCGAACCTGGTAAAATTGGCGTCTTCTTCATCGTTGTGAACTCTCTTAAGAAGATCTTCTGTGGATATTTGCCAGTTAACTAAGAAACCACTAATTTTCTTTGACCACCATGTGAACCAATCATAAACATCACCTTCCAAGTATAAGGATGCCATTAATATCTTTTCTAAGTCGTTAGTAGGCAGGTTCATAGTGAAAATCCCCTTGATTTTATTAACCCACATGATAGCCTTTTATCGTTTTGTCCATCATATTTAGGGATCTTGATTTTGATTTTATTTAGATAACCTGTGTTATCTTGATATTTCTATTAACTTGTGTTTGACAAATTTGAGCTTGGTGGCAACTTTAGATGGACTAAGGGTTGTACTGATAATGCATCTACCCTTTTGGTTAGTTGGTCAATTCTTTCTCTATGATCATTAATTATCCTTGATACTTTGTCCTTGTTGTCGTTTCTCATTCTTATTAGGTCTTACAATCATTTTTTCAAAATCTTCTGTTAATTTGTCAATTTTGTGTCCATTTCCTATTAATTTGTCGATTTTTTACCTGGACTCTTTTTGTTCCTTTTCAACATTACCAAGACGGTAGCTTACACTATTGACTTCATCTCTACAATGAGTAACATCTGTGTGTTTTTGTCATTGCTAACCATTTTGGGTTGGTGTTTTCCTTGCGGAGTCCATTCTTTAGTTTTAATTTATATTACGTATATAAAGTTTTGATTTTAATTTTAATTTTTGAAAAGGTATCCTTTTCAAAGTAAAAATTAAATATGGTGAGAATATTTTATTTTTAAGGATGCGGCCTTACAAAAAACTGTATGGAAGAGTCATGTGTGGGTAAAAAGGGTGGTTGTATGGAAACTGGAATTGGTGGTGTGAACTCGTATGATTGTATTGTGCAATCTTAACAATTGATATTTAAGATTTCAACAATTTTTCTAAATGTTTAGCCAGATTTTAGGCAAAAATGGTCGGAAAAGATCCAAATCGTAGCATGTTTAGACTACGTGAAATTTATATAGGAATGTTTGCTCCACGGAATTGTATGGATGGATGGTTGGAAAAAATCCAAATCGTAGCATGTTTAGACTACGTGAAATTTAAATAGGAATGCTTGCTCCACGGAATTGTATGGATGGCTAGATGCTTTGTATAGAAATTGTTGAGTGTTTTAATTTGTGGGATCATATGGATTTTTTTTGTGGCAGATTGGTTGCCACGTATGGACCGACATTGAAGGCAACTTGATCAACTGGTAATTATTTACAGGATTAACCCACGATTGGCCAAGGATTTGGCTCTAATACCAAATGGAATAAATAGTCCTTGTTTATTACGAGATTGATAGAGTATTCTGCAATTTTAGAATAAAATATTGAGTAATTATTGATCTGATATGGATTGATGATGTTACGATGAGCCTCGTGACAGTATGCTTATATGCATTGACTGGTCACGAGGTGAAGGGTTGTGTGACCTTTGACTTTTCATTACTCTAATTATTTATTATTATTATTATTATTATTATTATTAGTATGTTTATTACACAATGTGGTGCAAGTTATAGCTTCATTGACATCGGAGGTGCATTATACCACTATTTCTTTTCTCTTGGTAGCTAAATTTGCTCCCTTCTTGGATTTGTACCACTTTGAACACAATGTGGATGAAGTTTCTAGCACTTCTCATCCACGTGCCCATCCAAATCACAGTGTTTTTAATGCCTATTAAGATCTCTTCTTTTTTTGACTATAGCTACAATGTTCTTGCCTTTTGTCTTGCTGGTCTCTTTTTGGCCCTTTTGCTGCTGCCCCTTCTTGGAGTCCAGCTCAATGTAGAGAGCTTTCTTGCTTGCCTCATCTATGCTCTTCATGTTGAGGAGCTGTTGTTGTCTTTGGATATGGCTGAATAATCTTCCAAGGTACTTCACCACCATCCCCAGCTCTTCCAAAGAAATACCCATCCCGATGGCTTGCTTCCAGAATTCCAACATGTATTATTATACACCTTATCCTTGTTCTTGCCAAATGTACTGCCATTTCATGAGGTGCTCCTCTTCGTAGCCTATGGGATAAAATTGTGATTTCAACAATGCTTTTAAATTCTCCCATTTTGTAACCATAGGCTTCTTGCCTATCCTTAATGCATCTTCATAGCTCTCCCCCCACATCAAAGCATATCTGATCATCTTCAAACAGGGAAAAGAAATCCACTGTGTTTCTTTGATTTGGTAAAGGCCAAAATAAACCTCCAATTATTTCAACCAGTGATTCAATGTTTCAGTGTTAACTTGACCATGATACATTGGTATTTCAAGCTTCACTTCGATCTTAAATGGAATATTGGAAGATGAAGGAAGAGAGATGTTTTTACTTGAGTCTCATGTCTTCTCGCCTTTGGGATCTTTTGGGTCAGCCTTGTCTTCTTCATGCTCAGCCTTTGTTGAGTGTTCTTCCTTATTCTCCATCACTGACAGCTGTGTTACCATCTTTCTCAAGTAGCAATGCTTCTACTCCAGTGGAGTAAACTTGGCTTCCAGGTCCTCCTTTTCATGTTCTCCATGAGAAATCCTTGCCATTCTTAGTTTTCTGCTCCTCTCTAGACTTTGCTAGACTGCTCCACTATCTCGGTATCCATTGCAGGTGTTTACCATACAGGTTCTTCACCAAATGTGTTCAAACTCGGGCTTTGATACTTTGTGATCTGTAAATGGTAGGCCTATGGTTTGTCTGTATGGCCAACATGGATCTTCGCTGCACAAACAAATTATAATGTCTATGCAATTCACAATTATGCTGATTTCAAGCTTCTTCAATATGAATTCGGTACCATGAAAGGATATCTTTGTTCCTGATTTGGTTTCAGTGTTGGGTGTGTTTGCTTGTAATGCCAAGATCAATGGCCAACCATAGGACAATCCAATCCACAACTCTGTTATGCCATCTGTTATTTACAACTTTGTAATGTGAACTAAAACAATGCATTCTGGTTATCATATATCTGCCCATTCAAGATTCAATCAAGTCATACACAATGCAAATACTCCGTTGTTGTATTTACAATCACCAGAGACATGAAGCATTATACGACATATACAATTTATATTTAAAAGCCCATATGAAGGTGGCTGAAGGTAACCAATGCTCATGGCTTGAGGTGAATGGCTGTAGGTGTATTCCAAAGTGATAGCTTGGAAAATGATTTCATTGTGAGTACCTTGATGTATTTTGACTTGAGCAGATCGAAGGAGTGCTGTAGGTACCACCACGCGTTGTGTAGAGGGTGTGGGCAGCACTATGCTAATGCACAGAGTTTAAACAGAGTCAAAACCACTGTCTGGGAATTGAGTGAATCAGCAGGGTATTTGCAAAGTGGATATCATACACACAGATTCTTGAGTCTACAGGTCGTGATGGTGTACAGTTTGACTGCCCATCATTCACATGGCTGGAATTCTAAGAAATTAAAGAAGCCAGCGAATGAACAAGCATGTGAATGCTCTATGTGCCCATAATTTCTAAGCCCAACTATTCAATCAAGGGAGAAATGAGATGGTGCCGTGTATATAATCCAGCAATCCACACATTTCGATCTCAGGGCTGTGGGTAATCAATTTGATGTACAATTGCAGGTATAGTTCAGAGAATTAACTAGAAATCAGCGATTTACTAAGCCAGCTATCCCTCAAATTAATAATAGTGCTGTAGCTACACAGTAACCCAATGTGCAAGCATTTCTCCATGCCAACGATCAAACACACTACAGATTGGGATAACATCAAAGCTAAAACAAGCAGACATAAGAACCATGATCACAGAGCAATAATACACCATAGACGCAGATTACCCTGGAGAAAACCTGAAGGAAAAACTTCAGTATTGAATGGCTTGCTCAGTCTTTATTTCTTAGCAATTGAGGAATTACAATGGTGTTTTGGTTCTTAGATTACAAATTTGGAAATTAATTATGCAATCTCTCTCTTCTTTGCCAAGAACCCCTTCTCCAACACTGTGCAAATGTTCATAGGCAGAATTGGCTTGTTGGGACCAGCTGGAAGGTCAGGACTCAGGCATGCCCAACTGTTCATCTCCCCAACTCCAGCGCTCTTCCTCTCCTTTGTCTTTTGTTGGCAGTGTTCATGTGCATGGTTCCTTTGTCTTTGACTTTATTTTTCTTTAATTTCTAATTATTTAATTATTTTGTGCTTTCATTGGCAATCTCTTTGGAGGCAAGTGGTAGTGGTTTAGACAAGCATGGGGCCCTTCACACTGTTAAACCACATCCTTCGACCTCGTCATCAGCCTCGTAGCCTCGAGCTTCGCTTCCTTAGGCAACCTTCTGATTTTTTCTAGTCTTCTTCATTGAGCTGAGCCATTAAGTACATTCGATGTTTGTTCATATCCATTTCGGATCAATAAGAGTAATCTGCTAATAATCATCAAATTTGTAATCCCGGTTTGCTCATAATTGCAAGTACAATATTCACCACGTGTAACATATTTACGTAACAAGTCCTGAGATCACTTTTGGGTTAGCCATGGACATGATTAGAATATCTGACCTTATTGAACATTCCACAAACATATTTAATGTGCACTACATAAATGCCAACTACATATATATCTCATTGTCATCATTCAACAATACACATTACACAAAAGACAAGACATAATGTAGTCATAGAACATTGTTGTTCACTATAGGGTGTATTGTCATAGAATCATCTGAAAATTCTGTTAGAATGAATGGAATCCTTGATCTTCTTTCAGGGACATTATATATGTGAATTTAATTTATGAATAAATATTGGACAGATTGGTGATATTATGGCATTATTGCAGATTACTATTATGTGTTTTTACAACTTTGAGCGGTCTCTCTCAAAATGTGAAAATAGCAACTTAGTTGAAATTAGTTCCTAAAATAGTGAAGCTATAGACTTCCCCAAGGAAAAGGTCAAATTCTGAGTGGAGCTTGTTACAGTGAGAATTTAAATACTTGTTATATGCAAATGATTAGAATACGGAGAAGGTGAAACAGGAGGAGCTGTTGGCAACCAAAGATTGCAGGATTCTACAAGGTATCACAAGGTAGACATTTATAATGGCTTATCACAGAACATGCCTTCATTTTCTCCATAGGCTATTGTTGCTATTAATGTACATCTGTAAGCACAAAATTGGACCTAAGAAGTAACTTCTTTAGCTCAAAACAAATAAGGCATTGTTTTACTGTGAGTGCAATGGAAAAGTTGCAGCATATCTTCGAAATTTCTTCTTTTCCATTCCTGTCATTTACTGTTGATGCTATTGAAATACATCTACAAGAAAGAAACTTAAGGTATTTCTGCAACCAAAAATAATATGGACTAATGTTTAATGGAGTGTATATGCAAAAGCTATTAAATAGCTTGATAGAAAGTCTATGATATTTTTTCTCACATAATAGTTCAATTGGATGAGAAATATTTCTACAGTAAACTATGTATATTTATACCATTTGATCTATAACCAGGATAATCTTATTTCAATCTATAGTTATCGGTATAGGCTAATTGAAATTAGATGTTTAATTTACAGGTAAAGTTGAAGTTTGATTCAATGGAGGCTTTCAGAATCTATAGAAATCTCTTGAGGGCAGTGCAGACACATATTGGTAATGCCAATAAAGCACACTTCCGAGAATATATCATGGCAGAGTTCAGAAAGAATAAAGATCCTCAGGACTCTTCCTTTGTTCAACAGAAGCTGCAGCTTGCACATAATTATGCGCTACTGCTTAATAGTGTCGACCATCATAAGGTAATTCTCTTTTGTTGGTCAAGTGCATTTTTAAGCACTACTGTGGGATGCTATACATGATGTCTTTGCCAGTCCCATTGACCGTTTTTCAATCATTCATAGCCATTATTATATTTTTGTTATTTGTATTGAAATCATCTATTTTTTTATCCTTATGACAAAATAGTTCGTTGAGAATTTACTTTTCATGGTCTTTGCAGGATCTACTATTCTCTTACAACATTGCCATAGATCGGGAAGCAGAAAAGAATTTGACACGGGAAAGATCAGCTGCAAGTGTTGGACTTCAGCTTCCAAAACCTTATAATGATTAAGATCACAATGCCTTTTGTAGATGGCTTTAGGGATTTTATCCTGCATGGACCTATTTGAAGTTCTCTTCTATTTCGTTTATTACCTATTCAAAGTATAAAAAGCATGCTCATAAAATTTTAATCTACAGGGAGATGAGCTTTGAATGGTGGATGGAATTCATGGATACTTTATAAATATGTTGACATGAAACAATTAATGCAGAATATAGATATGGTTGCTTTTAAACTATATCAAATGTGCATATATGTTCAGATTGTTCTCTTGCACTGTAATCCTCATGCTAACCATAACAAGCTTGTCTACACCCTTTTATTTACTAGTTTGTTTAGAGGAAAGAACCCTTCAATTTGTAAGGACCAAAGCTTACATTACTAAAGTTGAAGATCACACATCTCATCCATCTGTTATTCCTTTTTTCCAACATATAGATGAGTCTTTTTACATCTGCCACATGCAACTAATTTACTCTTAAGTTTCTTCTACTTTAAAACCTCATTAATCCCTGCCCAAAAGGGGCTAGCTTGCAGGCTATATACTGTCAGGTGTGAATTTGTTGTGTCACTTGTTGAAGCTATTGTTTGCATTCAGTTTTCATTTTCAGTCCGATGAAAACAAGGAAACTGCAAATTTCCTTGTGTAGATTATTGCAGGAGGCTTCTGGTTCAACCTAAACCATATGAACTCATCCTTTGTCATTCTTAAACATGCAAACTCATACACCAGTTAACTGTAGTGTTTCTTTATCTGTATTTTGAATTTTATGAAGATAAATATTGAAGTACTAGTAAACATTTCCATTATTTCATTTTATAAATATTAAAGAACTATCTTTCTATATACATATGCTCTATATTGGAGAAACAAATTGCCTATTGATGCCATGAGTTTGTGTGGGAGGTGGAGATGGCTTGAAGCAATAGATACTT
>ML796692.1:98364-110714 GCA_009831015.1 Picea engelmannii | reverse complement strand
TCGCTCGCTGTTATGTCCTTAAAACCAGTAGATAACAGTCATAAGAAAATTATGCCTAAAATTAACCCACTATTAGATACCACAGAACTCTCAACGCACACAGCTTGAGATGAAATTTATGCTAGCTTGAGGTAAATTGTTCCAATGTTTAGTGCATTGATTTTATACCCTTGGTTGTGTATATAAAAAATATGCAAAAACAACTTGAAGGAAATGTGCCAATTTTAATGATCAAACCCTCAAATGGAGACTTAAACAATTTAAATCAGAGTTTTATCAATGAAACTTATTAGCTATCCAAAACATGTTTAATCCATCAAAAATATATGATATCTAACCATTAAATTGATTGGAAGCTAAAGTGTTACAACGAGATTTCTAAATCAGCTCCTCAAACCAACAATTTCAGCAGTATTAAATATGAAATTCTCTTGGTTATGTAGATATTCAATTTAGTTCATTAGATCCATTAGAATGACGAGAAACCTTTTGATCTATTGATTTACCAAATATCCTAAATCGAAACATCTTTCAAGCATGAAACCCTTAGGTCTTTTAAGTTATTAGGATATCGTTTTGTTTAAGAGTATGAATGCTAGATCTATTCAAAGATTTGAATTAAATGCTTAGATCTAACTAAAAAAACAAATTGACTTGAGTTAGAGCAAATTTGAGAGGACAACCTACATAAATAATCTCAAGTTGACAGCTAGATATAGAAAATGTTAGCTCAATAAACTTGGAAAGTGTAACCTAGATCTAAAAATACAAACCTACAAATCCTGGATTGCATGTAACAAAAAATAAAAAAGGAAAAATATTATTGATGTGGCTAAAAATGCAAGGAAGACTAGTGCCACACCACTTGGGCTTTGTGGGACATTTGATCTAATATTGAGTATTGTTCTTGTACCTTTGTGTTTGAAGTCACAAGCAACTTCAAAGGATTGCTTAATGAGCTTCAAGCTTGGATACTTGAACTATTACAAGAATCTAAGTATTACAAGAATCTAAGGGAGGCTAATCCTAAGAGAATTTAGCGTAAGTACCACAATATGAAAATTAATCCAAGTCTAAGATAATAAAAACCTAAGATGTTTATCCCTAATACAATAAGTCTAAGCCTAGAAAATTCAAAAGGAAAAAAAGAAGTGACAACCTGTACTCCTATTTTCCTTGCTTGATGTTGTAGTAGCTCATTTCCTCTTAGAAAACCTGCAATATTAACTATCCTCTATAATATCTCTAGAAAATATTCTCAATAAATAGACAAATCTCACACAAGAAGTTAGGAATGCAAGTTCTTGCAATTGATTTTTAACAAATACAAATGAGAGAGGATCCCTCCTTATATAGATAAGTCACCTCATAGAAACCATGGATAGAAAACTATGTGCTAGTACAATACCATGTGTCAATATAGTTTGCTAAAAAAAATATGAGCTAAAACAAAAGGCACTCTCAAAACCATCTACAAAACCTCCAGAAATAAGTGTGCTCTCATCAATACGAGTTAATTATCCACACGTGTAGTCATAGAAGGATAACAAACTTATGTTCCCTCACAACAAGTGGAATAAAACCCCAACAAAATCCTAAGAAGCATGGAATATCAAGTGCACTCCAAGAGAAATACCAAGATGGTTGGCATGTGTGGCACAAAGATTGAGGTGCTTCCATAAATGATAGCAAGTGGCTTAGGAAACAAGGTGCTCCAAGAGATAAATGGTCAAATCAACTCATAACCTCTTCAACTAACTCATAACCACCTGTAACAACCTATATCAAATGGTCCAATTGTTTAACAACCTCTTGATTGACCCCAACAAACTCACACTTGTGGTCAACAAAGCACAATAGATTGGAATAATCCACATGTGTGAGGGAATGGTCTAGGTGGCACAAGATGATGATGTGGAGTCCCTATCATCGTACAATGCATTGTCATGGATCCCAATGCAGTGACACATATCCCAATGTGGTGTCACAGATCCCAAAAAAATGTCGTGGATCCTAATGTAAATAGACATCAGGATCCCAATGTAGTGTCACAGATCTTTGAGCAAGTACACAAAGACCGAAGCATGATACATGGATCCCAAGGCATAGATGCCACCTTAGATACATATACATAGTTCCCAATACAAGGCATCGACTCATAATGGTGAGTTTAACCTCCTTACAAGTCATTAGGTGTTGCACACATAGTGATCTCTTCTAGCAACATCATAACATTAGATTAATTTTTAAGTTTTGCCTAAGTTTTACCGTGGGAGGACAACCTTAGCCTTTGTACATGGGACAAATCCTAACGTAAGAGGTATTTTCTAGGTCATTAAGTTAGGGGTTGTTAGGATATTTAGACACTTAAGAGTTAGTTAATATCTACTTTGTCTAATGTGTCGTTAGGTAAAAGTGTGTTTCTTAGTATGTTTCTTTAGTATCCATTTGTAGTTAGGAAATTCGACGGTCATGATATGTTTTTGACATAAAGTGATCCAACGGTTCATATTGCATTATGAAGGGAAATATTTACTGGAAAGATGCTGGAGGCATTTTACTTAACTGTTTATTGAAAGATGAAGCTAACAAAGCATTGCGAGAGTTCCATGAAGGATATTGTGGCGGACATTTAAATTGGAAGGCTACTGCTAACAAGATCCTTAGAGCTGGTTTTTACTGGCCCACATTGTTTGTAGATGTCCATAAAAAGGTAACCTCCTGTCACAAGTGCCAGGTCTTTGAAGGCAAAAGGAAACTTTTTCCTTTACCTTCGAAACCTATTTCGGTTGAAGCTCCATTCCAACAATGGGGTTTGGACTTTATTGGCGAGATTCACCCACCCTCATCACGCCAGCATAAGTGGATCCTCATACTTACAGACTACTTCACAAAGTGGATTGAAGCTGTACCCTCCAGGAAAGCCACAGATGCTGTGATTATAAAATTCTTGGAAAATAACATTCTCTCTTGTTTTGGATGCCCCAGGAAGATTATCAATGATAATGCAACAACTTTCAGATAAAAAAGATGATATAATTTTGCAGTAAGTATCAGATCACTTTAGGGAACTCTACAACTTATTACCCTCAGGGTAATGGATTGGTAGAGTCCTCTAATAAAAGTTTGGTAAATATCATCAAGAAGATGTTGCAAGAAAATAAGAAATCTTGGCACAACAAGTTGGTTCATGCACTTTGGGATGACATGTTGACAACAAAAAGATCAATTGGTATGTCCCCATATTAGTTGGTATATGGAACTGATGCTGTTTTCCCCACCTCTTTGGGTGTTCCTGTTATGAAGATGTTACAAGAAGTATAGGTAGAGCCTAATGACATCCAAAGGAGGATCAATCAGATGATCCAAATCCAATAGTCCAGAGAGGAGGTGTATAACCAGACTCAGGTAATCCAAGAGAGCATCAAGAAAGTTCATGACCGAAGAACCAAGGAGGATGATTTCAAATTGGGTGATATGGTACTGAAATGGGATTCAAGAAATGAGGACAAGGGAAAGAATGGGAAGTTCGACAATTTGTGGAAAGGCCCTTTCATAATCCAGGCATATAGAGGAAACAATGCATTCTTACTCAAGGACATGGATGGAATAGATATTCCAGGAGGACCCATCAATGGTAGGATGCCTAAACTTTATGTTCCACCAGAATGAAGATCTTAGTCACTCATCTCATTGTACAAACCACTTTTACTTTTATGTCATGTGTGAGGTGATTTGTATCAGATGGTTGAAGCTCGAAGAGAAGGCCCTAAGACACTTATCTAGACCACGAGATTCACAATCATAATAAAGCTAATCAAGTTGTAGAAAAATCACTGGAGAAGAAGTTTCAAGGCATCAGGTAGCTGGTTCTTGGCACCTCACAAGGAGAGTACCATCCCCAAGTGGAGCCACTGTTATAACCCTATGTTTCATAGGACCACCTGGTGATTCTAATCTCTTCTTCTAGTTGCATTGTATTGTAAATAATATTTCATTTTGCAAATGATTTACAAAAGAAAAGAAAAGAAAAAAGAAAAAGAGAAAAGAAAAGAAAGAAAAATAAAAAAACAAAAAAATCAAAAGAGGGTATGAAAATAGAAAAAGAGAAAAAAGATAAAACCCCATGGAATAATTTGGTTTGATTCATATTGTCTAACCATGATCGAGCCATTTAAATTTATGAAGATAAGATAGTGAATAAATTTGGCTAAATAGTCTAATCCTAGCCAAATTAGATAGGATAGTGAATAAGTTTGGCCAAACAACCTAATCTTGGCCAAATATCTTTGTTTTAGATTAATTATTGACCCAACAGTTTAATATGGATTAATGGGATAGGTAATTATATTAGGAGATAGTTTAGCATGTTCTGTTTCAATAAAAGTGTGTAAAAGGTTGATTAAATGCCTTTGATTTGAGTTAATTTGATGTGTTTTTGACACCTTGGTGACAAAATAAAGAAAGAGTAGCTGTCGAAGACCCACAATAAATTTTTATCCTAACTCTATTGGGATTTGACAGTTTTGGCACATTATGGCTAAAAGGCACACTAATCTCAGCAGGCAATCCAAGCGAATTCATATCTACGGTTAACAGTCAATTTCAGACCCTCCCGACCTTTCTGCCTTTAATGGTGGGGGGGGGGGGGTTCTGAGTTGGTGGTTTTCCTGGCGCGGGCCCCTCATAACATGTCAAATCCATTTTTACTCGGACTCCCCTCACTCATTACCTCTTACCGCCTACCCCCTCCTCCGATATATCGCTAAACCACTCATCAATACCATCACCACACTCCGCCGCCACACTCCACTACCCTTCCTACATGCCACACTACGCTCACTTGTCGCACGTCACATCCTATCCACCCATTGGACATTCAATATCCTCCACATCACCTTCATCCATTCGTTGGCCAATCAATGCCTTCCCCCGTGTCCATTACTCGTACAAATCACCGCCCGCTCCATAACCAACACCTTCTTCCACCATTTAAATCCGTTCTTTCGCCATTCCTGCACTGTTCACCGATCTAGACATCGTTGACACCACCATTTCCCGTTTTCAATATAACCGCCACTAAACTCACAGTCAATAAGCGCCATTAAAAACCAGGTAATCACAGACAACATCCTTTTCTATTTGCAAATATCTTTTTAAATATGGTGCCCAGGTCTAAATCCACCGAAACAAAAGAAAATCCTTTCCTCCCTCCTTCCGTCGACCTGGATCACATCCCCTTAGCCGATAAAGATTATCGAATTGCAGAGCCGAAGTGTGAATTCGATTTCTTCCAATTACACTTCTGGCTCAAAGATATATTCCTGGACCAGAGTGATGAGATCGGACTCTGGGAGTCCAATCTTCCACTGTACATGTTTCCCCAGACCTACCATTTCCCCAAGTTGGCCCTAAAGTTCCAATATCACTACCTTCCCAACCAAAAGGCCATTGTGTCTTTGTCTGGTGAAACTCTGTTCACCATCACCCCTGAAACAATAAACCAAATGCCGCAGATACCCACAATTGATTCTTCCTCCCCCTTCTCCATTGAAATCTTGACTGAGCTCTACCAGAAACTGTCTTTCCCGCAGAGAGCTCAAATCTTTGAACTCTTCCTACCTAAAGACTCACAGTTGCCTAAAAATAATCCCCCATATCATTCTTCAATCTTCTCAGTCAAAGGAAACCCCATAATTTCATCCCTATGTTTCTTGCTAGGATACTATTCTGATGAGTGGGTAGATGAACCCATTCTGGGTTTCCTGTCCATTTTCTCCACTGAAGAAAAGGCTACTACACAATTTGATTACAGTCAGTTCCTAGTCGACAATATACATGAACAACTATTCAAATTCTCCACAGAAGGAATGTTCATGTACTCCTTAGTGCTGGTGTACCTGTTCCTCTTCTTCCAGGCAGACAAATTCACCTTCGCCCTCCAGAAGTTGGATCAAGACAGAAATTATCAACTAGTGACCTCCTAGACATCAATAGTGAGGAAGAACTCATTAGAGTTTAGCTTCAAACAATTCATTGACCAATTTTATCGTCTAGTGGTATGCATGCTCAACAACAGAACATAACCAAGAATAAATGAGGAAGTCCAAAGGATTCTACACCTGTCAGACTTAGCCAAAACAGGGGATTGGTACCTTTACCAAAACCATACAAAAATTAGGGTCTATGGGTGTGATTTACCTCTTTGCAAGCTACCTAAGTACCTACATGTAAGAATATTTTCCTTGGAATACATCAGACATATGATCAACTCTGATGACATCCACTTTGTGGCATTCAAGAAGAAGCAACAACTCATGATCAAAGGCCAGATAGGTTCTTTCATTTGCAATAGTAGAGTTGCAGGGGAAGAAGCCAATAGTCTTTTAAGGGAAATGAATTTCAGTCTAAGCTTCCCATGGCATTATGACCCCTATGGAATTATAATAGAAACCAGGCTTAAAAACAAGATCTCTCCTTATGCTCATGTGCCAAAGCCTGAAATTGAAGGATTCATGAATCAGACAGAGTGGCAAGAAAATACTTTGCTAGATACAGAGCAACAACCTTCACCTGCCAAAATTTCACATACCATCACTCTATAGGTACAAGAAGAGAAGAGATCAAGAAAACAGATCTCTCCTTCAGTCACAGAAGTGTCAGCAGCAGACTTCTAAGTCTATAGGAAGAGGACCAAGACTAGCCATACACCTAACAGGTCTAGAGAAGAAGAAACCCACTCCACCATAGTTATGGAGGGACCACATTCATCAGTCTTCTCAGGAAACCAACACATAATATCCACTTCCTCATCCAAAAGGAAAACATATATCACATTGTGAGCTAAATCCTCACAGGAGCCTATTGGACTTAATATCTTTGAGAAGTACAACTTAATTATATAGAAGAATGAGATACTGACTAACATCACCTATGCACAGTTTTGGAAGAATACATCTACAACACAACAGATGTTACCATCTTCTTTCGACACAGAGAAAGGAAGGATGCACATGGCATTCTTGCAGGCACATGTTCCTCATCCCAAGACAATTTCTGATTACAAGAGGGAAACATTTGAATTTGATGTAAAAGAGGTGCACCCAACTGATCAAATGGACATGCATAGGTAAGCAGGGGAGATGATTTTCTCCACCTTGGAAAATACATCCTTGACTGCTGCAAAATTGTAGGTATCTTTGAACAATGTCCAGTCTCAGTTGAAGATGGAAAATATATCTTCTCTAGCCAAGGATAATAAGATCAGATCTCTAGAGGAGAAAGTACTGAAAATTGGATACGATCCATCCAATGTTAAAGCATCTGAGGAACTACTGAAGAAGAAAAATGATGACATATCATCTCTGAGGAAACAACTGAAACTCCTAGCCACTGAAGATTCACAAGCAAAGGAAATGGCCGAGAGTGAAGTCCACAAGGAGGAGATGCTAAAAATGATAATGGAGAAGAATGCACAGATTAAGGAGATGGAGGTCGAGATGGATAAGTTAATTAAAGAGAAAGAACAGAGTGTTCCAATGACTGTCATCCCACTGGAAGCAGTTCCTATCATAGGAGTCAGTACAACAACAAAAATTCCATCAACCATTCTGATGACAATTCCATATGCATCTGAAAAATTGGTGAAGTCCATGGAGGACATGACCCTGAAAGTAGAAGAAATCATAAGATTGCAAGAAGAGATTAATAACCTCCAGAAACTGAAATCCATGTTCTAGTCCAACTACAACACATAAATGCACAAATCATAGAGACTCACTCAAGAAATATAGAAGTTGCAGAAGGAGACAACCACGGCCAAGACACTGTCAGAAGCCAAGGAAAACATATGGATGGACATCAACAAGTCAATGACAGAGATATGGCCCCTTATAAAAATTGTGTTTGAACAACATGAATTAGTACAGAGAGCCAAACAAGCAATTGACAAGATAAGGGAAGAATTGGGAGAAAGTCCCACAGAGGCCACTAAAATCATCAGTTTCTTAAACTCCAAGACCAAAGAAGAGTTAGAGGCATTGGAAATTGAAGATAGGACATAAACCATCCTTGAGGTCAAGAAGGTTTTTACCAAGAAAGGATTGATGCTGCAACTAGAGGAGAAAGATCAAAAAATGGACATTGGAGTGTAGAGATTTTTCAGCAAGGTCGACTCATTGCACAAGAAGGGATTTCCAGGTTTACTAGTGATCAATGACAAGCTCATCACTTTGTCTGACCACAAGCAGAAGATCCTAGCAGTAGTAAAAGATGGGTCTAAATTTGTAGGCATAGAAGGGAGCATTACTGGCAAGGCTTTCTTAGAAACTTTACAGTTGGACCTGAGCATTCAACATGAGATAAAATACATTTTCATCACAAATCCTACCTTTTCCAAGTACATTGAGATGGATGAAACATAAAAAAGGCTACTCAAGGTTTCCATCCCCAGTCAAAACATATGGGAATACCTATGTGATTTACTTGAGTAAAGGTGACGTGGATATCCGAGTCAGCATGAGGAAGACAGTCAAAGTCAAATTAATGAATCACCAACTACTTCCCCCAGAATAAACACCAAGGATTCGAACAGATCACCTACATTCCTATTATTTTGTAATTTGTAATCTAGTTATTTAGATTTTTCCTCCACCATATCCTAGTCATTAATGATAGGATCATATGTAATTGTTGTATAAATACTTCTCACTCTGAAGCATTCAGGGTTGATTTTTGTACCCAAGGAGCTATCTTTGTAATATTTTCAAGAAGATTGACCAGTAATATAAAAGTTGTTCATAAGATTCTTGCGTTTGGATGTTGGTGATGTTTATCTTGATTTGTTAATGTTTATCTTACTCTGTAATCATTTTGTTTTCTTCTTCTAATCATTTAAAGGAAGTTAATGGACAAAATTTGTCTCGTGCACTCTGTTTCTGGTCTTTAGTGATCTACATGTTATTCATCTGATATTAAGTAAATAAATTATTAACTGTTTTTTTGCTTGATTGAATCTCTCACCTGTTCTATCTTTTCACCACATTTAATTCTAATAGATCCAACATTCTCACTATCTCGCCCTGTGAAGAAATATTATAATTTTTTTTATCTGATCTTAATCTTTAATACAGACCCCATAGCCCAATGGATGTTTAAGGCAAAGTCTTCAACCAATATTTATAAACAAAACAACAAACTCAGATTATTTTAACTAGCCTAATATCTAAAAACTCAAACAAATCTAAATCCTTTAGAGAGATCCCTCTTTGAAACTGGCAGAGCTAGATCCCAATGTCGAAAGCGGTTTTGGTAAGTTACCTCTGTCAATTTCTTCTGCCTTTAACAACCTCTGGGAATTACAGAGTGATAACACAAGCTACTTATGCTTCAAGAAATCAAGAAAGAACTTGAAAAACAAACTCTTTTTCCTTTTTACAAATAACCAACTCTAACTACTTTACCAAATTGAAAATAATTTTTTTTCTTAAATGCTTTAAACAAAAAAACTGAAATAAATCTTTTTCTTTTTTCAAAGAAAATAAAAAAGGATAAAAAGACCGAAACAAGTCTGGAAAAAACCTTTAGCCCACTTTGGATCGCAGGGCTTCAATAAATAAACCTATAAAGCAAATTTACAATTCAACAACTTGCTTAAAACCCTTTTAAAAGTAAACACAAGAAAATCAAGAAGACAAATAAACTGAACTCTAAACCCAGGCTATGGCTGTAAACAGACACTCTAGACTGATCCAAGAAAACCCTGAGAAGTGTAAACCTCAATCAGGAAAGAGGAAAACTCCCTCTTTTTTAATTTTTTTCTTGAAACAGAGACGCGGGTTGTTGCATCAACAACCTCAGTATGTACACGGGCTATTTACCGAGCAAAGTGCACATGTATGCAAGCCGAGTCAATACATGGTGCATACACCTCTATATCTTTCGAAAAAAAAAAAAGATCAAGTAGTCTTATAGGGCATGGAAAACTGGTATTGCACCTAAAGGTGACCAAAATCCCTTAACATACTCAAAAAACTCAAAATAAACTTGAAAGGAAACCAAACCAATCAAACAACCCAAAATCCCCTAAAACACCCTAGAGGCTTCCCCAGTATGGTCGCTAGTTCTGCTAGTGGGAACCCCCCCCCCCCTTTTAACTACATTGGGGTTCAAGATGTAGACATAATGAATAACCGTATAAAATCTAATCAATTCTCTATACTACCCCAAACATACCAAAACTAATATAAAGAAAGAAAAGAGAGAAGAGATCGGGTAACTATACCTCTAATCCCATGTCTGGTGATGATCTCCTCGTGCTTGGAAGTTCCACTAACTGCACGTCTTCTCCTAGGGCTAACCTGCATCCAAAGATAGGAAAAAAAAGAACTACAAGCATGCTATTCCATATTTACGTTAGGGTTAGATGTTAGAATGTCAAGTATAAATCAATAAAAGTATTCAAGACACCATCATTTGAGACAGAAAAATGTGATTCTTTTATTCATAATACAAAGATTATACCTTACAATCTGAGTTGGCCACCGTTCTGCGAACCTGGTCCAGGCTCCTCTTTACCATGCTCCAAGTGCACCTTGTATGGAATTATTCTCTCAACCTTCTGATCTCTTTTATGGAAGGGAATGGGTTGAAAGGAGGAAGAAGGGGCAGATGAGGGTATGCTGAGGCAATTTCTCACAAAAGGAAACAATATCTTGGGCAAGGAGGGGAAGTGAAATTGGGCAGAGTTTCACTGTTCTTATGCTTCCATTTGAAATTAGACCCCAACACCTCCTTTTATATGCCAAAAGGATGGTTTTTCGATTGGGTGACGGGCTATAGCAGGTGGATTAGTTGGGAAACCTCCAGTAGCCCGTGAATTTCAATGAATTCCTTGCAAGTTTTTATTTTTTGCAACTTTTGCAAGCATACGTATGTTGTAATGGTGCAACATGCGTATGTATGCTAGTTGTAGTGATGCAACAAGAATATGTACGTGGGTTGTAATGGTGCAAGGCGTGTACATCTTCCAAAAAATGGGTTTTTAAGAAGAGCTTCTCAACAGTGCTTTGGAAAAACATGCAAGTAAGAAGGCCAAGGCCATGTATGAAGGAGTAGGGCATTTTAGGGCTATAACACTTCAAAAAATAAGTAAATTTCATAATCAGTGCGCCCAAAAGATAGTCAAGCACCACTTGTGGTGCATACATAACTTATGAGCACCTAGCACAGTGTGCCAATGTAAACTAATGCACCATATAAAATTTGTTATATTATGTTATGTGGTGCGTCGTCTAACCTTACCGCACCGGTGCGTTTAGGTAAAACCACGCACTGATGCGTTACAATTATCTTATGCACCGCTTAAAATAAAAACAAATTAAAATCATAACGCATCGTAAAACAATTTTTTAAAAATGAGGTAAGGCGGTGCACATACCTTCCTTATATGCATCGATGCGTTTAAGTAATAGAGACACACCGCCCAACCAATTTTTTAAAATTGACGAGTACGAAACTTTGTAATTTTTTATTTAATTGTTTCGGGCGGTGTGTTATGGTCGTTCAACTCACACTACTAGCGGTGCACACAAAGGATTTACAGGGAGCACCGCGAAAAAATGCCATTTTTTTTGGTGGTGCGTTTGTAACATAAACACACCAATGCACATGCTTACTAACGCACCGTGTAAAATAATATATCTGATTCGCACAGTGCATAATGTACCGTTACAGACCGATGCTTTAGAGGTACTTCAACGAACCACCAAATAATTATATAATTTTACACGGTGCGTCGATAAACAGATGCGCCCGTGTGTTTATGTTTACCTACGCATCACCGATGAATTTAACATAATTTTGCGCTGCACCCTGCAAATTTACAGGGTGCACCGGCCATGGTGCAAGCCGAACGTCTCGAATGCACCGCGCATAATTTTTTTTTTTTTTTTTTTAAACAATGAAAAATTAACTCAATTTTAAATTTTAATTCGCCGAAAACTTAAGTTATAAAGAAACAAAGATATTACCTGACATTTTTTCGTCGGGGAGGCATGGTTTCCATGTAGTAAAAAAACCAAATTTTCCGACCATTTAGAAAAATTTGAAAGCCCTGCATAGAGAAATAGGCGGAACGAAAGAAAGTAAGGGGAGCACCGATGGCAGGGCGCTTCAGAGAGGCAAAATTTGCACCGATGCTTTTGAGCTCTGTTATCCCCGATATCTAGGGATAACTAGGAGATCATGTCTCGAGGCCCACATGGTCCTAGACATGGAGTACCGAGAGCGGGATTGACCTGAGCATGGCCCTGGAGGGCCCATCTTTCTTCTTCTTCGCCAGATTTGTCCTG
>ML796692.1:71968-88826 GCA_009831015.1 Picea engelmannii | reverse complement strand
AATAAACCTATCACAATGCATCCGTTTAGAGCACGTGTGATGACCAGTGTGTCAGTATACCATGAAGCGCACCAACGTATATTTTTTGAAATAAAAATATGACGGTGCATATTTTTTTTATTTAATCATGTCACCGTGCAATTATTGATGAAACACCTTGGTGCGTTGGAGTTTTATAGATGCACCAATGTAGTTTCTTTTAAATATACACACCGTTATGCTTTAAAAGTTATTGAAATTTTTATTTTCCAATAATATAGATTAGAATTTCGCTAGACTGAGCATGCTGTAGACTTAAGGATTTGGTGAAATCCCAACTATATTATAAATGGGAAATGATTATAGTTTAGGATTTTGAGAGACGAAAAGATCAAGGTTATGATAATTGACGGCGAGATTATGCAGGTTATGATAATTGACGACAAGATCAAGTAGGTTATGATCATTGACGACGAGATCACACATTTTATGATCATTGACGAAGAGATCACACAAGTTATGATCATTGACGACGAGATCACGTAGGTTATGATCATTGACAATCATGCAAGCTGGTTATGATCATTGACAACGAGATCACAAAAGGTTACAATCATTGACGATCATGATGGAAATATGGGAAGGGAGATTCATAAGGTAGCAGGTACCCATGGAGCAAGATTCCCATCCTAGACATCATGGTCATAAGAGCTCAAATTGTCATCATAATTACACACAATTGTGAATTAAAAACTAATATAGATTTGAATTTGATGGAGGTCGTTCTGTAACTTCCCTTATGTCTATATGAATTGCAGAGGTTTGTGATCAATGTGGATGATTGTCTCATTTCCTAGAATGTAATGTTTCCATTGACGACAAATTGCTCAATGGAATACATTTCCTTGTCATAGGTGGGGTATTTATGGACGGTATCTGAGAGTGTCTCACTATGGTATGCTACTGGATGACCGTGTTGAGTGAGAACTGCACCTACAACATGGTTGGATGCATCAGTCTCAATCTTGAACGATTGTTGCAGATCAGGTAAGGAGAGTATTGGAGCTGAGAACAAGTGATGCTTCAGATCATCAAATGCTCATTTTTTTGCCTTCCCCCATGAAATTTTTTCTCTGCCACCACCCTTGATCACTTGGCTGAGGGCCCATGCAATATGGGATAATTCCAACACAAACCGTCGATAGAAGTTGGAAAGTCCCAAGAATCTTCGAAGCTCGTTTAGTGTGGTTGGGGCTATCCAGTCACGAATGAATTGGATATTAGCTGGATACACATGTACCCCATGCTCATCAACAATGTAGCCCAAGTATTGGACCTTGTTCATGCCAAAGGATAATTTTTCCAAGTTGGAATATAGCTTGTGTTGCCGCAAAGTGCTCAAAACCTGTTGAATATGCTGCATGTGCTTCTCCCAAGTTCTGTTGAATATGAGGATGTCATCTAGATATACCACCAAAATAGAGTTAGTGAAGGGTCTCAATACATCATCCATCAACCTCATGAAAGTGGCTGGGGCATTTGTTAAGCCAAAGGGAATGACCAACCATTCAAAGAGACCTTCTTTAGATTTGAAAGTTGTCTTCCATACGTCAGTTGGTTCGATGGGAACCTTGTGGTAGCCATAATTTAGGTCAATCTTGATGAAAATTTTTTCCCCCTTGAGTTGTTCAAGAAGGTCATCAATTCAGGGAACTAGGTAGTGCTTCTTGACTGTGATTTTGTTTAATGCTTTGTAATCAATGTAGAGCTACCAGGTCTTGTCTTTCTTCTGCACCAGCACAATCGAGATTTTGCAAGGGGAGGATTTGGGTACGATGTTCTCCTTTTGAAGAAGTTATTGGATTTGATGATTGATTTCATCATTTTCCATCAGTGAGTGACAATAAACTAGTCCATTAGGCAGAGGTGTACTAGGGGTTAGATCAATTGGATGCTTGACTTGGTAGTGCGTCAGTAACCTAATGAGTGAGGAGAAGATGTCTCTGTACTCTTCCACAATCTCGTCCACTTGCTTCTGCTGCAAACAGAGGCTCTGTGTAGAGGCCACAGATGTGGCAATGACCTTCTTCTTACTGTGAGCACATATCACAAAGAATACGAACTTCCCGATCTGTGAAATGACCTTACTGCATTGCTTAGCAAAGATTAAAGAAATAGCGGTAGGAGATGCTACCTCTGGTGCCATGTACAATTGTCTACCCAAAGTAATAATAATATTGTAGGGTCTAGAATCATACACAACATGTCACTTCCACAAATATGGTTGTCCTAAAAGAACATCACAAACTTCAAGGGGAGCAATATCACATAATACCTCATCTTTGAATGGATTGATATCATAGGGTAGATGACATTGTTGGCTGACGTAGAGATATCTTCCTTGGTAAAGCCAATCAATGGTGTAGGGATGTGGGTGCGGTGTCATTGATAGGTCTAGCCGCTTGACGACCTATGCTAATATCATGTTCTTTTGATTGCCATTATCGACAATGAAATGAAGCGGAGCCCCCTTTACCCACATCTGTGAGTGAAAGAGGCGCTCCCCTTCCTCTGGTTCTTCTGGTTTTCTTGGTTGAAATTTGGTGTTAATGACAGTGGCGTTGGGTTTGACATCGATAATCCACTTCCCTCCTACTAGATTTGATTCAGAGTTAGAATCTACCTCTGACTTAGAAGCTTTCATCTCGGCCACCAGTGACTGCTTGGAGCAATATTATTCGAAGTTGTGCCAAGGGATTTTATGGTATTCACACCACTTTCCCGTGTCCTTCTTCAACTTCTCATTACCCTTCTTGTGTTGTGGATTGGACTGGTTGAATTGAGAGTGACCATATTTGTTTTGTCCCTTGTTTTGTGGGTTGGGGCCGCCTTTTCCCTGCTTCGGCTGTGAGGACTTTGCAGATCCAAACTCTCGCCTGTTCTACTTAAACTTCTGCTCAATATTGACAACATATCTATAAGCCACACCTAATGATGCAATGTCCAGAAAATCCTTTTTTGTTTTAATGTATCTATGTAGACATCCGCAATATTTGAGCACCAGATTTATTTCAGAGTCTTTGATACCCAATTTGGTGCACATGGTATGGAAAATATTGGTGAAATCTAGTACTGTCTAGTCCCTTTCTTGACGCAGCGTGGTCCATCTTGTGTACTGGTCCTCGTAGCTTCCAACAGGGTAATATTGTTCTTTAATGGAATCCCTGAAGGAATCCCATGTGGGGGCGACCGAAAATATTTCATATTCCTTTATGGCCCTTTGCTCAGAGTAAGTATCCCACCAGTCCTTAACATGGGGGACGACCTTGAGGAGTGAAAAAGTAAACTTTTACTTGTTGGAAAAATTGTGGACCGAAAAATACCCTTCGAGTAGATTTAACCATTTATCTACAACATTCGCATCTATCAGTCCTTCAAATAATGGAATATCAAGAGGGAGATAGTGCAATTGGGTCGTGACCCATCAAGAGGAATGATGCGAATGAAGAGTATGGTCACTCCTAGTAGACTTGGAAGCAGGGATTCTCGCCGCTCCAAAAAAGGAAAAACATGACCATGAAGGCTTTGGTCGCTCTGTGCACACTGGAAAGTCGTGAACAACACAAAGAAAAAAGAAAAAGCTAGATCTAGGATGAGATCTATTAGATCCAAGATATAGGTTTCTTCCACTGAACTAGGGAAAGAGAACAACAAGTCTGGCAATTAGATCAGAACATTTTAATGGGTAAAGATATCAAAAAGAAAACATGTAAAAAAGGAAGAAAAGCATATAAAAGACAATCTCCCTAGTATGGTCACCAATCTGTTATGGGGATTTTACACCCTGTAGGAGCTGAGCTCCCTTAGGTTCTTCCTATACCTAAGACATGAACAAAGATATGAACAAAGGATGCTTCTAAACTTGATAACATGTCATAACATACCAATATATCAATTCTCTATCAATGAACACACAAAATTTCATGAACAATCAATTAGAGGGAAACATCTAACATATCTTCTATTAATCAAGTAAGAAATATCACAACTTACAGGTGTAAACTGAAGATATGTCTTTCTTTCAAGCTCCTTTCCCAAGCTTTGCCACCAGAACGCTAGAGTAACCTTGCTAGTTCTTTCTCCCCTATTTTCCCATGGAAATGGATTGGTTCTTATAGGGATTTAGGGATAAGGCCATATGGTTAATAGGATAAGATCTTCAGGCTCATAATGGAAGCCTTCTCGAGACTAAACCCCAAGAAATCAGAGTAAGGTCTCATCCATCATAACCAAGTCCAAAAAAGGGAGCTTCTAGGCTCGGTCGTGACCTAAGTACTTAGACAAAGCGACCCGATTGCGACTTGGAAGTCCCGAAAGGGCGACCGACCCTTTTGGTTGTAGGCTTGAGGAAGGACAAGTGCAAACAAAGGTAAATTAGGCTAGAAACTCAGGGGGGAAATGATGAAAGTGGATTAATTGGGTAGGTGACCTCTAGGAGATGACGTCCCAAGGGTTAGGGGGTTAATAACTCTATACCACCTTGCTCGTGTGTCCCGTACCCATCTCAATATGCCAACTCTGTTGTGCGAGGGGAGCCATTAAACCAGAGTCGAAATATTGTCTCTCCTGTGCGTATGAGCCTTGAATTCCTTGAATGTCGCTCATCCTACGAGATATGGATGGGAGGGTGGCGACACATGCATTTAAATCTTTAGTGCGCATGTTGTCCACTTGGCACCCCATCAGGGGATAATTATAAGTGTTTTTTAGATAATAAAATTTATTATAATTTAATTATTCACTAATCATCTAAATAATTATAATGTTTGTTTTTCTTAATCAAATTATATTTTCTTTTATTTCTTTATTTTTCTCTCTAACTTGTTTTTATAAAAGATATGAGTAGCATCCATGAATGCATTTACATGGAGTTTACTTTGTTTTGGGTAGCCATGTGGGACATTCTCAGGTGGAACAAAAAAAAAAGAAAAAAAAAAGGGAAAAGACTAAATTATATTTGATCATATTTGATCATATTTATTATTATAATTTTTTAAATACAAATAAACTTTTATTTTAATGGACTAAATTAATTATCTAAATTTTAAAGGCTTTTATAAAATATTTATTTTTTTTCATCATTATTATTGTAAATATTATATTAATTCTTAAATTATTATTAAAATTACATACATATCTCATTTTTTAATATTATTATAAATATTATGTTAATGTGATTATATTGTTCCATATTAATCGATATATAATTACTTTATAATACATCTATAATGCGATTTTGTATGTATATTGTACATATTTTGAATGTGAAACCTAACACAAAGGTATGGGAGAAAAATGAATGACAAAAGTCACAAACTTACATTTTAAATCTCATATCGAGATGTCATATCGAAATATGACTAATTCACTTGAAGCTATTGGAAACTCTAATTCACTTGAATTTAACATATGCTAGCCTATTCAAATTTAATACACATCCTACCTTATTCATTGTTTTAGTACATGCCATAGTTGTGGGAGTAGGATAGGGGGCGAAAGTTCATGCCAGATCGTAGGTAGCTCTAGGATTCAATCCCGGGGAAGAAGTACCATTCCATGAACCATTCAAAAAAGAAAAAAGAGAGTGATCGACACTCTATCATATCGACATGGGGAACTATCACTTTTTGTAGATCATCCATTAAACTCAACCTATTGTAAATGCATATGTAATTGGATCATATAACTCATCTTAGATTAAAATAAAAGGGTATAATATACTTTACATAACTCAACAAAAATGGATTCTATAAAACCAATCTTTACACCATTAGGTGTTGGAATTCTGGGATCAACCTAGCTAGGTGTCCTATTGTCTTGAACCCCCACTAATGTTTCAAGGAACAAAATATTGTCATCTGGAATAGTAACATCAAGCTTCTTTGAGAAATGGTTAGTATAACATCCCCTATTTCGAGGGTAATTTCGACCTACTTCCATGACCTACTTATGTTTTCCCTTTCTATGTACTTCCATGAATAGAAAAACACTCCTTCCATTAGAATCATAAGTGGAAAGCACAATTCCTCATATATAACATTATCATCAAAACTATTCAAAGGATGGGTATTTGTATGACTCGTTAACTTAGGTCTCGTACAAAGTACCTAATGTTGATTGTAAGGGGACTTTCCTTTAACTAGAAGGTGTCCACTAGGGGGGAAATCACTTATATATTAGCAAAGAAAATTCTAAACCTAATAAATCATAATGAAATAGTGGTAGGAATAGACAACAAAGATGGAAACCTAAAATGAGTTATGTATGAAATTGAATCGAACTGGGTGTTTCCTTCACATTTGTATCGGTCTCGATTTTATAGACTCGACAAGATGTTAATGTTTAGAAGGGAATATAATTGATAATGCTTAGTGTATCGAGCCTTAACCTAAAGTTAGCGAAGTTCCTAATAATGGATAAAACATAAAGAAAACTAATTTGAAGGGGACTAACCCTGGTCTTTTGCTTGATTTCCCTATATCTCTACCATATATAACACATGTTGGTGCTAAATACACATGTATTTAACATACCATTATCACTCGTTTGACATTTAACCCATAACTATGAGTTTTTATTCAACATGTGAATGTAGGTTTGCATAAATCGATTAACATTGGGCCCATGCATGCATTCAACACATCAAGTAAGTTTGCATCATCCATTTTCCAAATATCACAAATGTGTTAATTCATGGGTAACACATGGCCGAGATGTTGCACATTTTTCATGAATTGATGGGACATGGAAGCAACACACTCAACAATAGTCTAGGTAGACTAGAGATTAGAATCATAAAACTATAGGAAACCATTGAACAACTAGGTCACCAAGAGAAACTACAATGTTCAAATCCTCACTCTTTCCCCACATTCTTTTCTCATTGATTACCATCCCTAGAAAAACCATTGCATAATCAATAGAATCTTTATTTATTATTTATAGATAGGGTGATTAATAAACAATATCACTTATGATCCCATGACAAGTGGATTTCTTATGCTTGATTGGAATCCCAAGTTCTTATTAATATACTGAGTCCCATCTCAAACCCCTATTGGATTTGTATCATATATATCCACCCTACCAACAAATACCCTCACCAGGGTAGCTCAAGCCTTTTTATTTGAATTGTTAATTGRGCATGCACAACTCTGAGACCGACTAGATTTGTATGCCATGGGTTAGTTGATTATGTATTCATTGAGGGTATTCACCATAGTGTAATTGTTCTTAATCTRCCATCTCTTCTTCCTACAACCAATTTTGAAGGTAAATTTATAGAAGAGGCCCTTAAAGAACTTTTCTGGCTAGTTAAAGAAAACTAAGTTGGAGGTTAGAAGTTCAGTTAAATACACAATAAGTCCCAGCTAAATTGAATTAGAGTATGATCTTCCCCAATTAGTCTGTTAGGGACCTAACCCTCACGTAGTTAGAACAATATATTTGGATGTAATAAAGGTCAATATTAATAAGACCTTGCAATAAAGTAGAATAAATCGAATGTAAGAAGACCTAATAGAAGCTTCTGCTTCTAGAAGGATCTTCCTCTAGATGGTTCTTTTGATATACATATTTAATATAAATAGGAGTCAAGGGTATGAGAACTGGATATTATTGTAATAGAGCTCTGCTCGACTGGAGATTGCCCCCTCGAAGAGGCCCGTGAACATTGCTCTCAGTAATCAAAGTGTTCTTTCTGGTGTTATTATATTATCATTTCAACAAAATTATGGTGTTATTCTGGTTATGTTGATGTTCATCTGCCATTTCTAGCAATTTATTTATGTTCTGCATACTTTTTATATTTGGAATATTACAAGTGGTATCAGAGCACTTTCCTCGACAGAAATTGTGGGTTAATTTTTTTTCAGGGTAGAGACATATTCCGATGTCTTTAAGCCACAAAGATCTGTCGTTACACGCATAAACCTGCGATTGAGGGATTCATACACGCAAAAAATACAAGTGGCATTTAAGCGCAGATCTATTGGCCGCCCTTGTAATCCCTGTTGGTACCCCTTCGAGTGTTAGTGCATCAGACAACACCTGTGTACGGATCGGCCTAGATTTCCTGAATCCCTCTTTAGATAAATCGATTGGCTGACTGATTGCTATAGTGCCACCGAGAACAACAGTTGGGAAGATACTCTCTAGTACCTGGGTAGTCGGGTAGTACGACTAAGGGCATGGTCTAGCCTCCTTAGTTGGTGCCCTGATATATTGGGCCGAGTACTACTTTTGGACCTCGCACGTATATCAGAGAGCTATAGCACAGGGCAAACCCTTGTCTGTAGAACACTTGAATACCTAACCCTTGGGGACGGAAACAAAAAAATTAAAACAGACAAGATCTATTGTTGCACAACTATGTTCGAGTTGCCAAATCAATACACATTTCTTCCTGGTTAAGCATTTGGGCATTTCATCACTGCTGTATTCTTTAGACCAGAGTATAACTCCGCAGGTGTAAAAAAAAAAGTTTAGAAATTTTTGCACCATTATTTGAGATCTATTCCATTGGATTTATCTCTTCTCCCTTATCACATTCATACATATCATTTTTAATCAAAATTTTTTACCCCACCCGCCCCATTTCGGTTCCCTTGTCATCATGGCCCATACCCGTAGCCAAGACTTGGAAGCCTGATTCAATACCTTAAAATCTAATTTCAAAGAGACCCAACAAGAAGTGAAACCACCTAAGCTTGAATCTGTCGTCTCGATGATCTGCACCAAGTTGCATATCCCTGCTGATAACCCTTTATCTAAACCACCTCCATAATGACATACCGAAGCTGAAACTTCCTCTCATTCCCATAATTTTCCGCCCCATCACTTTCATCTTCACCTACGCCTTTCACGGGTGGATGTGACCAAATTTGATGGCTTGGATCTCACTGGTTGGATAACCCAAATGGAACATTATTTCTCTTTATATGACATTACAGATGACTTGGCCAAAATCCGATATGGTGTTCTCCATATAGACCAAGAACGTTGTCAATGGTGGCAATGGAGAAAAAATTCCCGTAAAGGGTATATTACTTGGACACACTTTGTGGCAGAGCTTTATGAACACTTTGACATGGACACCAACCATTGAGGCCATTTGACAAAGTTGAAACAATCCTAAACAATGGGAGACTTTATAGCTGCTTTTGAACGCCTGACTTTTCGGCCAGAGGGCATGTCTGATGTTTTTTTCTAAGAATGTTTTATCAATGGCCTCAAGGATAAGATTCGTGCCCATGTCCTCATGGCTCGGCCTTAGAGTTGGGTGGAGGCTACTAAAAGAGCTAAAGAAGCACAACAGGTTGTGTCTTCTCAAAACTGGAAACCCTCCTTTATTCCTCACACTAAACCATTAAATCCCACTACTCCCTCTGCTCCACTAAAGATCCAAAAATTGACCAGGGCTAAAATGGCTGAACGCCAACTCAAAGGCCTTTGTTATAATTGTGACAATAAATATTTTCCGGGCCACAAGTGTAAGGAACAAAATCTTTTTATGGCCATCTCAGAGGATATTTCAGAAGATGATGTTGAAAATCCCCTTGTGTCTGAGTCACCTGAAACCACTGACATAACCCCTCCCTCAGACCCTCCCGAAGTAGAACCAGAAGTTTCCATTCCCCTTGTACCAGGAAGCCTTCGTCCCAATATCTGTCTCTATCATCACCCCTTTTCCCAAAAAAATGAAATTGAGAAAATGGTTCAAGAACTCCTTAACCCAGGCGTTATCCGCCCTAGTACGAGCCCCTACTCTTCTCCTATGGTCATGGTCCCGAAGAAAGAAAGTTCTTGGCAAATGTGTCCTGACTTCCGTGCCCTCAACAAACTCACCATTAAAGACAAATTTCCCATTCTTGTCATTGATGACCTCTTGGATGAATTGAGTGGCGCCTAGTTTTTTACTAAACTTGATCTTCGTTCTGGCTACCACTAGATACATATGAAAGAGGCAGACATTCCTAAGACTACCTTTAGAACTCATGAAGGCCACTATGAGTTTTTGGTCATGCCCTTTGTCTTGTGTAATGCCCCTCCACCTTCCAAACCCTCATGAATCATGTCTTCCGTCCTTTTCTCCATCATTTTGTCTTAGTTTTCTTTGATGATATCCTCATCTATAGAAAAACCTGTAAAGACCATCTTTCTCATGTAATACCCCAAGGACGTGCCCCAATTTCATTATGAATTGTAATTATGTTTTATAGGTTAGTGAGCCAAGTTTATATAAGTTGGTGGGCTTATGTGTTTATTAGGCCAAAGAGAGCCTAAGTGTTGAAGGCCAAGAGCCTGATTTTTGTACATGTAATGATGCACATTATTAATATAAAAACATCTCTGTGTGTGGACCGACCACGATGAATGAGTGATGGGGGACTAATATTCCACAAAGTCTGGGTAAGGGAGAGGGGGATGAAAGGCTGGAAGTGGGGGATAAGCTTGAGGGCTTAAGTCCTCGAGATAATAATTTATTATTATTTCAAAGTGGTGTGAAAGGTATGTTTTGTTTATCCTAAATCCTCGGAGGGGCAATGCATGTAGCCCCAACGTGGGCAAAAAGGGAACACATGAAACTCTAGGAAGACAAGTGTCGACCTGGGCATATGCGGTCAAAAGTTAAAGTGTCAGTTGAGTTTGGGGGGGGGGGTTCTTTCTCCATTCGACCGTTGATTGTCTGAAACCGGGGGGAATCCTATCTGATCTCTTACTGCCTACCCTCACGCAACTTTGAAACTCGAAGCCAGTGTTGTCTTCTTGAGGAGCCGATACACCCTCTGTTAAAATCATCGAGTCTATCCTGTATTGCTGGTTGGAAAACCAAATGTCCCGTAATTGTTGATCTTTGTTATGTTGTTGTGTCTGTCTATCACCAGTTTTGGGAAGCCCATGTCAGAGTTCCCAATTGACTATTGTGTCCGCGCAGTGCTTTACTGTGTGTGGCTTGTTGTCCAATGTATTTTCGTGTGGAGCCTCGTGATTGCTCGACTGTGTTGGAAATCGAGTTGAAGGAAACAAGTTGTCTAGCTTGTGTGTCACATTCTCTCTAGGTGAGGGAGGAGGTTGCGGCGGAAGAGGCAGGTTTCCAAGCCTGTGAGCGACTCTCTCCAGGTGAGAGAGAGCGCAGAGGAAGTGAGAACTCCTGGAAGGGGGGGGTCCTCTAGCTGCCATAGAGCTTGGAGACTTCCTGTCCGCTTTGTTGCTGAAGCCCAAGGCAATGAAGGTTTAGCAGCTGAAGGACTATCCAGGTGACAGTGAAGGTGTATACTCCTAGGGTGGGACAGGCATATGGGGATTGTGGGTCTGTGAGCAGTGGGCGAAAGTGACTCCTGGGAGAGAATCATTCCTCTGTAACTTTATGTCATTCCATTGACCTTGCCTAGCCTACGATTCCCTGCCCGATGGAGCTTAGTCCCAGCTCGGGGGTGACCTATTGTTGAGAGTGATGAGCAGCGCGGTCTAAGGCTGGGAGGTTCGTGGAAGGTCTGCACGCAGTTGGTGGAATTACTCCAGTTTCAAAGATACGTATCAGTTGTGCTTAATATTATGTTTTGCATGCTTGTGGTGCTTATATGTTATGATGCACTCTGTTGCGCATATGAATTATTGCTAATGTCCTTGGTGATGTATATTAATAGTAATCATGTGCTTACTCTATATTGTTTAGTTAAATCTGTTAATTAGATTTAATATGCATGTTATATATATATATATAAGTTTGATAATGTTTCATGTAGTAGCGTTGCCCAACAAGTAGGTTGATGGTCGGGGATGTTACATTTTGGTATCAGAGCTCAAAAGGCTAAGCAAGGGTTGTGTTGGGTAGCATTTCCTGGCCTGTTGGTGGCTGAGAATGTTACATTTTGGTATCAGAGCAAAAAAGGCTAAGCAAGGGATGTGTTGGGTAGCATTTCCCGACCTGTTGGTGGCCGAGGATGTTACAACTCATGTGGATCAAGTTCTCCATCTACTCTCTCAACACCAACTTTTCCTAAAACAGTCTAAATGTGCTTTTGGCGCCTCAGAAGTCAAGTACTTAGGTCATCTGGTTGGCAAGGACGACGCCCGAGTGGATCCTAAAAAGATTGAAGCTATGCAAGACTGGCCTCACCCAAAGACTCTCAAAAGCTTGCGGGGATTTATGGGCTTAACAGGTTATTATCGCAAGTTTGTTAAGAATTATGGAAAGATTGCAACACCTCTCATTGCACTCCTAAAAAAGAACTCTTTTACTTGGACTCCAGCAGCTGCTGAATATTTTCAAACCTTGAAGATGGCCATGTTCACAACTCTAGTCCTGGCCCTTCTTGATTTCACAAAGACCTTTGTTCTCGAATGTGATGCTTTAGGGAAAGGAATTGGTGTTGTCCTTATGTAAGAGGGTCAACCTTTGGCCTTTACCAACAAGCAACTGTCTGAATGAAACCTGGGCAAATCAATCTATGAAAAGGAAATGTTGGTTATTCTGCACATTGTTTATCTATGGTGCCCTTATCTATTGGGGCAATGCTTCCAAATTAAGACAGGCCATCAAAGCCTCAAGTAGTTTATGGAACAATGCATTTCCTCCCTAGAGCAACAAAAATTGGTGACTAAGCTCTTTGGATATGATTATGAGATCATTTACAAGAAAGGAAAAAACAATGTGGTTGCGGATGCACTTTTCCGAAAATATGAAGATGAAGGATCCCTTTTTTCTCTCTCCTTCATTATGACAGATTGGCTCCAAGCCATTCGCCAGGAATGGCTACATGATTTCAAAAGATCACATCTGATACAACAATTGCAGTCCAATGCTCCAGTTCCCCCAGGGTACTCTTTGCTCCATGATGATCTTCGATACAAAGGCCGTTTGTATTTAAGTAAACAATCAAAACTTAAATCCAAGGTACTTTCTGAGCTTCATGCTACACCCACAACTGGGCACTCCGGGTTTACCAAAACCTATGACTGGGTCAAACGTTCTTTTTTCAGGGATGGTATGAAACAAGATGTTTGTAATTTTGTCGCTGAATGTGATGTGTGTCAATGCAACAAGGGAGAAACAGTCAAATCTCCTGGCACACTACAACCACTTCCGATTCCACCTTCTATTTGGAGGGATATCTCTATGGATTTTATTACTAGCTTACCCAAATCGAGAAATAAATCAGTCATCATGGTGGTTGTTGATCGCCTTTCCAAGTATGCTCATTTCTGTGCTCTTCAACACCCATTTACAACATCCACTGTGGCTCAACTTTTCATGGACCAGGTCATCAAGCTTCATGACATATCGCATTCTATCGTTTCTGATCGCGACCCAACTTTCACCAACAATTTTTGGCAAGAACTGTTCAAGCTACAAGGCACACAATTGCATTTGAGCACAACTTATCATCCCCAGACTGATGGTCAAACTGAAGTCATCAACAAGTGTTTGGAAACATATTTGAGGTGTTTTGCATTGGAAAAGAAAAATCAGTGGGCTCAATGGTTACCCTTAGCTGAATGGTGGCACAACGCTTCATACCATACAACTACACGCAAGACTCCTTTTGAAGTGGTATATGGACAAAATCCACCTTCAGTTCTCTCATACTTACTAGGTGTCTTGAAGGTCCAGGCAGTTGAACAAATGCTTGTAGTTCGAGAGGCTATTCTCCGTACCCTCAAAGAGAATTTGGTCATGGCACAGAATCGCATGAAGCAACAAGCAGATCAAGGTCGCTTTGAACGTCAATTTGCAGAAGGGGATCAGGTGTTTCTTCGACTTCAACCTTACAAGAAAAATTCCCTCAAGGCCGAGCATTGTCAGAAGTTGGTGCCCAAATTTTATGGTCCTTATACCATTTTCAAGCGCGTGGGACAAGTGGCCTATCAGTTTCTTTGCCTAGTCATTCTAAGCTACACCCTATTTTTCATGTTTCATGCTTAAAGAAGGTGATTGGAACTAAGTGCCAAATTCAAACCAACCTTCCTGAGTTGGACGAAGAAGGCTCCATTTGGCTACAACCACAACCAATTTTGGACCAGTGTGAGCGTTGCCTGCGTCAGAGAACCATCAAGGAAGTGTTAGTCTAGTGGAAAGATACAACTCCAGCAGATGCCACTTGGGAGCCAACGACCATTTTGCAACAATTTCCACATCTCAAGCCTTGAGGACACGGTTGTTTTTAAGGGGGAGGACATGTTAGGGACCTAACCCTCATGTAGGTAGAACAATATATTCGGATGTAATAAAGGTCAATATTAATAAGGCCTTGCAATAAAGTAGAATAAGTCGAATGTAAGAAGACCTAATAGAAGATTCCGCTTCTAGAAGGATCTTCCTCTAGATGGTTCTTTTGATAGACATATTTAATATAAATAGGAGTCAAGGGTATGAGAACCCTAGCTTGAATATTATTGTAATAGAGATTTGCTCGACTGGAGGTTGCCCCTCGAAGAGGACCGTGAACATTGCTATCAGTAATCAAAGCGTTCTTTCTGGTGTTATTTTGTTATCATTTTAGTATTATTGTGGTGTTATTATGGTTATATTGTTGTTCATATGCCATTTCTAGCATTTTATTTCTGTTCTGCATACTTTTTATATTTGGAATATTACATAGTCCAACCTCGAGCTAAACATCCCATGGCTTCATGGAGGAATTTTTTGAAAATTATTGATTCAAGCGACTAGTCTAGGGATTCAAATGTATGGAGATCTATGTAATCGCCCTCTTTGATTGAAAAACTAGAGGCAATATTGATACTTCTGATGTTGTTCGTTTTCACTTGGACACAATCAAAGGTGGAATAAAGGACACCACATAGGAGGATAAGAAAACTGCAATTTCGATTGTAGTTCCTACTGAAGGTTTTCAAGAATAGTGAGAAATACACAACCAAAGGATGAACCATATTGAAGTCGAGAAGAACAACAACAAGAAAAAAAATTCTCATTTGGATGTCTTGCATTCTCTCATTCATAAATCCTATATTCAAAGAGTAAGTTTTTAGTCCTGCCATGCTATAGAGAATTATCATGAATAGTGTTTTCTACTCCACCGGATAAGATAGATAGAGGAGATGATAATCAAAGAAGCCATTTGTAGTGTCTAGAAGATGTTCCTCTATGGGAAACAATTTGTGACATCCTATGTTTTTCTAAGTCAATAGTTTGTAAATGAGATTATTTCAAGTGGACACTATTCCATCAAATCAATAGTGTAAAACTATTTCAAAATTGTCCTATAGAATAAGGTTTATTTGAGTAATGAGTTATAACTAATATATATAAACTAGCACAACCACATAAGTATAAGTGGTTGATATACTCCGATGGGCGACATTAATTTTGAAAAGTGGATACAATTCATGTTCCTAGTTAAACTTTCGAAACACCAAATCCAAATCTATTTGAAATGACTAAAAATAAACTTTTGAAATACAATAGTAAGAGCCTCCCATTACTATATAGACAAAATAATGTACCTAACCTTGGCCCCAACCATCAATTTTTTTTTTTACAATTTTCATATTTATTGATTTCCCAACATTCAATAAAAAAAAGTTACATAAGAGGTAAGCTTACCATTTCTAAAATGAAGTTGAATTATTTTAAAAATATATTCATAGTTGTGTGATATTATTATTAAAAAATTATATATTATTAAAATATAAATAATATTAAAAACATTTTCAAAATGATTACATATATTCAATAAAAAAATTATATATATTCAATAAAAATTGAAGTCATGTCAGACTTGCCAGTTAGTCAGTTGGGCCAATGACTGTAAATCCCTAACGCTACACGTCCTTTGACTTTCATACACTCGCTCCACCGTTGAAACAAAATTAATGGTTAAAGCCACAAACAAATGTATATAGAAGATTGAATACTCCAGTGAAAACTTTAAACTCTAAACTCAATAAAGAAATTACATATATTCAATAAAGAAATGAATGGTTACGAAAGATTGATTCAGGTTTGTTGTGTTATCGCTCAGTTTGTAGGAGAGGTTTAGGTAGCTTGAAGTCAAGGCTCAAACTGGCGTAACAGGAGCTTCCCCACCCACTGTCACCTCGATGGGGAGCTCTTTCTATTCTGGGTGGCTAATCCCAAGGGAGACGTCCCTAGTAATCTGGGTGTCTGAAAGGTCTAAAGGTCTATAGGATCAAGATAAGGGTTTCCTTTCACAGATTACTGCCAAAATGATAGTCAAGGAGAAGATCTTCCACTGAATGACACCTGTTTGCGAGACAAGGCAAATAAAACTAAAAGAATGTGCTGCAGTGGTTAGTACTTCACAATATCAATGACTATCTTTAACATATATGAGCATTAATGAAAGTAATTATTGACGAAGTCAATGATTGCAATAAACACTTATATTTTATATCACTTCTTCAATAAAGACACAAGAGATATTGGCATTCAATGTGTAAAATTAAATCTTTGTATTATCACAATGCAATAAATATCATAAATCTGCTCATATAAATATTGTTGCTGCGTCACTATGCTACAAAGGTGACGTCAAGCTTGTTCTAGGCTAGCTTTGTTGGGCAGGGAGGTAAACGTTTTGCACACCAAGTTGTTGAAAATAATCTATGCCTCAATACCAAATGCTATCACAACGTCTTACACTTAAGCAAGGGTTCAAGAGAGGCTTGACGTCATCAATATTGTTGCTGCCACAAAGGTGACGTCAGCCCTAATTCTAGGTTAAAATTGAAGACAATGAGAAGAACTTTTTGTCAAACAAGCTTATGAATGTAATCAACAACTCAAGGTCTATCAAATAGATGACTATACCACAACGTTCTAAGGCCAAACAAG
>ML796692.1:47402-69900 GCA_009831015.1 Picea engelmannii | reverse complement strand
TCAAGTGGATTAGTGTAAGATCCAAGCAGTCATCAGAAATGAAAAGAACCTAATGCATATATAAGAAGGTTATAACAATCAAATATGACACATACCATGATACCTTGGACCAATTACCTCATGGAGCAAGAGTCCTCTCCGATGCAAGCCCAGGCCGATGGTGATGGAAGCTGCTACTGCTGATAGGACAAGTCCGGCTGAGAAGAAGAAAGATGGGCCCTCCAGGGCCATGCTTAAGTCACTCCTGCTCTCGGTACTCCATGTCTAGGACCATGTGGGCCTCGAGACATGATCTCCTAGTTATCCCTAGATATCGGGGATAACATGTTGAACAGTGAAAACTGTAAACTCTCGTCGCTGCACTCAACCTCTAAACTCTTGCAACTGCACTCTAAACAATGTTAGTTATAGAGTGAGGTAAAATTTTCAAAGCACACATTAAGGATTAAAGGGACCCACAAAGCACACATTGACCTCTACTTAAAATCAATACTAGAGCAAGGAAGGATCCAAAGTACACAAAGAAGGGGACACTGAAAATGCACATGCACTTATAAGTGATGTTTGTACTCGTGAGAGGAGGATTCACATAGCACACAATAAAGGGGCCACACAAAGCACAAGGATTGACAAAATGAATAAAGAATGGAACCCACACAATACAAGTATTCACAAAATGAATAAGAAAGGGGACCCACAAAGTGCACATGCACCTAGAATGAGAGGGAGGATCATCAAAGCACACAAACACCTCTACATATTGTTAGCACCAAAGTGGGATAAGATCTACAGAGAACATAAGGAAGGGGACCTGCATAGCTCAATGATCGACAAAACAAGTAAGATTACTCTATTTAATGTAAACAATGATAGTGGCCAAGGAGCTTAGGGGTTTGACTCATAGACCAAATGGGTGAAGATCCTAAGAATATTGACCTTTCTACACTCAGGTCCAAGGAAATGACGAAGAAGGATAAGAGCCTAGGATATGGAAAGATAGTTGCCACTTAATTTGTTAAAAGCTACGAAAGGGAGGGGGTTGAAAGAGAAGGAAAAGAGTCAATAATTTCTAAGTATTGATCAATTCAAGGTGATTTAATGTGTCATAATAATACGATTGAAGAGTGTATGAAGGATTATTTCTATTTTTGGTATGGTTATGGTTGGAAATTGATGTAGGAGCATATAGCACCAATGCTAAGGCATTGGGATAAGAACATGCAAAAATAGCTAATGTGTAGGCAATCAAAATAGAAAGGTAACAAGGTTGAGCATGAGTAGCATAAAGGTGTAGGAACAAAGGAGTGTGTTTGGATAGAAGGCATATGCGAACATTAGAGTGAAAAATATTTGCGGGCAAAATGGTTGGTTGGTTGAAAAAGAAGGTTATCTCACAAAGGAGTGGGGTGCATGTTATAATGGATGTGCGAAAAATGATATGTTGCATGAAGTTGCACATTGAAGATGAAGTGATGCATGGACTAGTTGAATTGTTACACACAGAGCTACTATAATCAACTTGAATACATGTTAGTTATGATTTGATGGAGAAACATATAAAAGTAATGATCTTGAAGGAAATCAGGTTGGCTGATGTTCCTATATTAACAAGTCAAAATATTGAAGGGGTGCTTACAAGGAAAGAAGAAGATGAGAAGGAGCATGAAGGAAGAAATGGGCCACGTGGCTTTCATCGGATGTACAAAAATGGTCCAGATCCGACGTGCAGAAATGGTCCACGTGTTGACAATTGAATGACTTGGTTGGCCTACCATATGACGAAAATGGTACGGATGCCACCAAAATCTGACGGCTACAATGGCACGGATCCGACGGCCGGGCAAGAGACATGTGGCACAGGTAATTGCTGTCCGCATCTAGGGCTATCCGGAACCTGTGAGCGCGGACCCTGTAAAAAACGCAAGCGATGATGCAGAGATTGGTCGACAATTTGAGAGCGGAATAACCGCCAAATCCTCCAGCTGCAGAGTCCAGAATGTATTGAACAGAAGTCGGGGGATACCGTAGTTTTCGCCTATCTGCAGAGTCCAGAGTCGAGAGCGTTTGCGGGCGTCGTGACATAGCTGACCGCAGCGCCATGTAGAGGCAGTAGACTGGCAAGGTCGAGGAGGGGGATGGAGTGACCTAACGCCACGAACAGAACCCTTCGTTCTAATAAAACGATTTGAGCATTGACACATCAATTTATAGCAGGTCCAATCTGAATAATTTGCAGGTCCAGAAGGCCTCAAACATTCACGAGTTGAGCGAATTTCCTGAGAATCTCCGGAAACTGTGAATCTCGCGACTAGATGCCGTCAGAATCCGGAACTCGTGGGCTGACGATACCTCAGGTAAATCCAACGAACAGACAAGGGCTGGGCTGGGCTGGGCTTTCGACACCTCAATCAAATCCAACGAAAATACATTCGGAGTTAAGGCAATCAGAAATCTACAAGTTACATAGAAGCACAAACGATAAAAATGGTGACAAGGTCGTTAAAGAAGCATGTTAAATCGCTCGAGACTTATTCACCATTGATGATCAGATGGATCCCTATCAGTTCGTTCATTATAAGCAACATCAGAAAAACATGAACCAAACAAACTCTCTTACCACCTCAAATGAACCAAATAACTCTCTGGATTTCATACGAATAATTTTATGTAACTTTTATTAATTTATTGGGTTTGGATTATTGAATTTTTTTTTATGAATTTTATGTAACTTTTAAATATGCTTTTGTATGATCAAAGTCAAAATTTAATTTCAATAAAAAAATACCACAGATTTAAATATCCTTTTACATGATCAAAGTCAAAATTTAATTTCAATAAAAAAAAAATACCAATAAAGATGGAGGAGAATCTAATGGTTTAATCTAAATTTTAAAAGCTTTTATAAAATATTTAAATTTTTCATTATTATTGTAAATATTATATTAATTTTTAAATATAACATCATTATTGTAAATATTATATTAATTCTTAAATATAATATAAGTGAGACTAATCAAGAGTTGAACATCGTCTACAAAGATCATTCCTTTAGGATTTGCTTCTTCTGATTTACTTTGGGTACATATGGTGTAAGAAAAAACACAAACATAATACATGTTGTCGTTGGATTTGGAGGAAGCATTTTATCCTAAATGTGTTTCTCAATTAGGACATCTTAGAAGTGTTTCTAATGTGGGCAACCCTTAAATTTGACTCTGAAGGGTCAATTGATGAGTTGATGAGTTTGTTTTTCTTTGTCAAATAGTTTTAAGCATTGTATTTGCAGTGTTCTATATAAAAATGTGAACTGTATCTCTTCCATTCTTCCTTCTCGACCCCCATGCAACTAAGGAATAAGAATCAGTGTTGTTTTCCCAGATCTTGGATATTGGTGAATTATAATTCGGCCACCTCATTGATTGTCTGAAAGATTTTTTTTCTTAGTTTTTCATTCATTTCCTATAGGTTAGACATATGGATTCTGCTTTATAGGTTGATTTGTACTTAAAACTCTGTGCAAGTCCAGAATATTTCTGCAAAATACATTATGAAGTGTGATGATGATACCTTTGTGATAGTGGATACTGTATTGAAGGAAATCAAAACAACTCCCCATGTACATGTCTTGTAAATGGGTCAAAACAACTCCCCATGTACATGTCTTGTACATGGGTAAGCTTAATCTTTTCCACAGGCCTATCCGTGTCGGCAAATGGCTTGTAACATATGAGGATAAGTCTGATACTACTGGAAGTGTTTTATGTTCTTATCAAGTGAATATTGAGTTTTTCTCTTCCAGAATGCTATAGAATGGGGTTATGTGTTGTTCCTAATTAAGGTTTTGCTTGTTTACTTAATCAGTTCTTTTTACCGAATTAGAATATTTAGGTATACTCTATTCGCTTTTACATTTGGCTTTGTGCTCATTGGATCAATCTAACATAGATTTTTTTTGTTGAGGTTCAGGAATGGCCAGAAGAAGAGTACCCTACTTATGCAAATGGGCCAGGATATATCATTTCAAATGACATAGCAAATTTTGTTGTATCTCAACATGCTAATCACACTTTGAGTGTATTATATCTGATAACTCATTTCTGCAAGCATTATGAATGTATTGTAATTTGAACTCTGTTTATTTTGGTCAGTTTTCACTTGTCTCCTATTTGACTCATCTTAGATGCTTGGTCCAGTGTTTCAAGATGGAAGATGTTAGCATGGGGATGTGGGTTGAAGGATTCAATGCTTCTTCACGTGTTCAATACTCTCATAATTGGACATTCTACCAATATGGATGTACAAATGATTACTACACTGCACATTACAAGTCTCCTAGACAAATGCTCTGCATGTGGGACAAACTATTGAAAGGGAAAGTTCAGTGTTGCTGCTTGTGAAGGTGGTCGTATTGTTTTTCAACAAATTACCTGTACATTTAAGAACTGTTTACCTGTATTCAAATCCTACCTTGAATTTATTATCCAACTATCAATTTTGAAGAATGTTTTGAAGACCTCTTTGTTGAACCTGAATATAAGTTAACATTATCATTTCTTACACTCGAAGAAAACACCTATGGAATGGTATTGTCCTTCAACTTCAATCGTTATGCTTGAAGATGTGAAACCTTGATGTGGGTGGTTGTCCAAAGTTTCTAACAGTGTCTGTAACAATCATGCAGACAAAATATTCAGGAGTTCCAAAGTTTCTAACAGTGTCTGTAACAATCATGCAGGCAAAATATTCAGGAGTTTCATCCTTGTTCACACGTCATGTAAATTACATGGACCCATCCTTGTTCATCCTTGTTTCATCAGGAAAACGCTTCCTGGTATTTCTATACTGTTTTAATCCGTTTATATGTGTAACTTCTAAATAATCAACTGTACAAACCTTCTAAATAATCAACTATATGGCAATTGGAATTAATCAGCCCTAGAATATTGTCATTTGATCAGCCCTAGAGTGTCATGCTTACGCACCTTCTAAATAATCAACTATATGGAAGTTGGAATTGATCAACCCTAGAATATTGTCATTTGGTCAGCCCTAGAGTGTCATGCTTGTATTGTTTATTTTGGTTTTATAAAATTGGTTTGATAAAATGTGGCTTTCTATCTGCACGAGGCACACAAGTGTAAATTCAATAAGATATAAAATTATCAGAATAAAAATAAATATTGGTCAAAATATTTTGAAAATTGCTATATATTTATATATTTTAATGTGTATTTTTATACTGTTTTAATCAGTTTATCTGTGTACTTTCTTAATAATCAACTATATGCACCTTCTAAATAATCAATTGTATGACACTTGGAATTGATCAGCCCTAGAATATTGTCATGCTGTATTGTTTCTTTTGGTTTGATAAAATGCAGCTTTCTAGCTGCATGAGTCACACAAGTGTAATTTCAATAAGATAGAAAATTATTAGAAAAAAAATAAATATTGGTCAAAATATTTTGAAAATTATATATTTTAATGTGTAATTTCAATAATACAACATCTAATAAAAAAGATATGTGAAGATATAATGTATAAAGTGAAATTCAAAATTGACATTATTGGTCAAAATATTTTGAAAATTGCTATACATTTTAATGTGTAATTTCAATAATACAACATCTAATACAGAAGATATGGGAAGATATAATGTATAAAGTGAAATTCAAAATTGACATTATGGGGCTTAGTTAGAGTGAGGATCCATAGAGGTGGTTTCCCCATTTTTCTAGTGGTGCTTGCTAAGAAAAATGACAAGATCTTGGTTGAGAAAAACACTATTGCAGTCTTACAACTTCCTTTTGCTCTCTTCTATGATAGAGGATTGAGAATTTGGTGTGAAGAATTTAGAGAGAAATTGTTGAGAATCTGGTGTGAAGAATTTAGAGAGAAATTGTTAGCTTTTAGGGTTACTTAGAAAGCATTTACACCATGTTTGCAGGTTCTTCATGAGATTTACGGTACATGGTGTATGATCAGCCCCTGTATGGTCCATGATAGATTTGCGAATGAGAGATGGCCCGTGATGGATTTGCACATTGGAGATCACTTACTTAGTGGTTTCTTGACCTCAGTTGGGTGCATTATATTCTTCCCTAGGGCATTGGAGATCTCATGACATTATTGGTGACATTCTACATGATGGGCACATGGAGATGGTTACTTTCTCGGGGAATGCCCAAGTTAAGGAGGAGGAAAATTTTTCATCCCAGAGGAGGGAGGGGGGAATTGGGCCCTAGACAACACATGGTAGTTATAATGTTTGCATGGAGGCTTGGAGTTGGATTGGAGACACCTAGGTTGTGGCAATGTTCAAGCAGGGGAGTGGACCTAGTGGAGTACATGTCTTGTAGGAGTCTTTGGAGGCTTTCAAGAGCGTTGGACACACCTTGTGTAATGACTTTAGATTAATAGCCTTGCTTGTGGATGTTATCACCTTGGAACTTAACATGTATACTACCTTTGGAGTCTAGCACTTGACATGTGTGAACCTTCATGTGTTATTGTAGATTCCTTGTAAGGGCATTGGCCTGCATATGTATTGTTGGTCTCCCTTACCTCTCGTATATATAGAGGAAGGAAAGATTCCTTCACACATCATTTGATTCATAACTCGTTTTGGTTCATTCTCGTGAAATGAAGAGAAAAGCCACTTCAGACTCTCTAAATATGAAAAACCACGGAGTTTACCTTCTCTGGACTCGTTAAACAATCATACATTGAAGGGCCCATACAGGACCGAACCCTTACTTCTTCCAGTTCGTTAAACAAAGGAAGAGGGACTCACCGAAGGTGAGTCATATCGAGCATGTGTTACCCTCCTCGAGCTCGTTAAATTAAAAAGAGGTACTCGTCTATCTAGATGGGGGAAAAATTGAAAGAAGCAAGCCAAGCATTTTTTGAGAACACTACCAGTAGCTCTTACGGTCACCCTTGAACATGACACTTTGTCTTTGCACGCATTTTAATCCGTTGAACCTCTGCACTGAGCCAATCCTCTGAGTTTATTTTACTCCTTTGGGTCACCTGACGAAAGTCACAACATCCACTGCATCATCAAGTTTTGGTCCATGTCAAGTTTCTGTTGTTGTGCCTCAGTGTTCAAGGGAATTATCTGCCTCGAGAGTCAGCCATCACAAATATCCTGTTTCAATACCCATGTCAGTCCATGTTCATTTGATCTACTAATTACATATGTGTCAGTTTCGTGTCGTTGATGGGGGATACATCAAGGCCCTCCTTCGACGATTCTATTCCCGTCAACTTCAAAACATTATCCAGGAGCTAGACTTAGAAACCAGTTAGTACCTTGGGACCTGCATGCCTCAATGGCAGGCCTCCTCGTGTTCGACATTGGGTTTACATCATTGCCCCTGATCGGATGATTCCATGGATGTTCGACTTGAACTCATCTATTCACATTCGTCGGAATGTACTAGAGTACCTTGGGAATCATTGACATTAATGGTGATCTCCCTCACGCTTGTTAACAATTTACATCATTGACCAGTAATCAAGTGGTTTCTACCATGTTCAACATCAGGACATCTTTTCGCATGGTTAGATTTGTACTGCATCGGGATCGGTAAGAAGACCCTGGGTTGAGTGTCATCACTCTTATGTATACTTTTCTCAGGTTTTGAAGGAGTTCTTTTGAACTATGACACATATATTGTTACATAGAGCCACTTTGTATTGGTCATGGCTATGTCTTGTCATCTCGTAAATCCATTGTGCATTCTTCGTGGCTACGATCAGTTCAGGTCATAGGAGTATAGATCCACATTGTATCTGCAGTGGCTATACCTTTTGTCAATATAATTATGGATCTGTAGTGTATTTTATGGCGGCCATACCTAAAAAGTCTTTATCACTCAAGCATAGGCATGCCTGCCTTGGGTTTTGAAACATGTCATAATATTTGTTTGATGGTTGTGTGCAACTTTTTCCGGTTTCTCTGCGTTCATACCCTTGTTCGAAAAAGTCTACAAAGTACTTTAGTCATTATCATCTTCTAACTTCATACTTTGGGGGGCAATCTGTTACACCTCAAAATTACTCACTTTGATAGTGTCGCAAGTGTCGTCATTACAAGTGTTGTAAGTGTCACATCTTGACCATAAGTGTTACAAGTGTCATAAACATCATATTTCCATCTTGCCCATGTCGTGCCTCTAACAACATCACAAAGACACTCAAGACACCCCAAATACTAGTTTTAAAGAAGAGAAGTCACTTGACAGGGAGTACAAACCTTTTATCATTGAAAGAACTACTAAAAATTGGATTTTGGAGAGGAGCGCTCCCCTACCCACTGTCAGGGAGTGTTGGCGCTCCCTGAGCCTCTTTGGGGGAGTGTTTGAGCACCCTGTGCACCCTTTTGGGGGAGCGCTACCCCTTTTTTAGCAAATTTTGGGTTTGTTGAGGAAAATAAGGGAAGAATCCCTCAATTCTTAAAGGTAGTTGGATTCGAATAGATGGTCAAGGCATGATCTTAGGGGAGATCCTCAACTGAAGAAGAGGAATCCTCAACTTATCCCAAAGATCTCTCAAGTGGTTGGACCTCTCCAAGGTTATATAAGGAGGCCTTCTCATGGTGAAAGGTACATGGAGTAGAGACTAGAGATTGATACCAAACTTATGATCCTGTAAGTGGTATTGACAGAAAGACAATGGAGATTGAGAATTACATCAAACTTATGATCTCATGAGTGAGATGTCATCAAAGAAATCAATGGAGATTATTTGAGCAAAGGGGTTGGACAAGGAGAACTGGAAGAAGTTGATGCACCTTCATTCAAAGGATTGTAAGTACTTTTACTTGTTCTCATTAATAATCAATGCTTGGCCCGTTTCTTTCAAACTTGTGCTTGTTCCATACGAGTTTGTTTGCAGTAGATGGATCTATGTTTGAGCTAATCTCAGTAGAGTAGGAAGTCTTTTGTACCTTTGTTTGTCCTACATGATCCATCATGGAGCTTAAGATCAAAGCTCAACTAGGACTTTGCAGGGACAAACGTCGCTAATAAGGTACATATCTTTCTCCTTCTCTTTCATTGATTAACTTGATTAGATCTAAAAGGAAGTTAGTGTCCATGTTAAACACTTTTCTATCTTGGCCTTAGGAGTCTAGAGGCCAAGAGGGAATCCACTTGTCCGCAGGGGGATTCACCTACAACAAAAGGGTAGAAACATGAAAACAATCCAAGCGAGAATAGAATCAACAATGGCCATATTAGTCTGAAGCAAATATCCAACACCATTCAATGTTGAAGAAATGACAATCCAAACCATAATCATACATTCGCCAGTTTTTTCAACATAGAAATCCTAGAGGCAAGATAAACTCTTCAGGTTCCACAAATGGTTCATCCATGGGTCTTGTCATGCCAGTAAAGATGCCAATTCTCTAACAGCACAAATGACAGTCAATGACATCTTGAATGCCTTTTCAAAGCTATGTAGAAAAATCATTGTACCTAAATATTTAAAACAAGAAATCGTCTCCCAGTTTTCTATCCATTCAAACAGATGACCACAAATCCATGTTGTTGCAGCCTTGGGGACATGTACATTTTTATATAAATCATAGAACCAGAACCCATTCAGAGTAGAAGTAATAGAGATTAAGATGTAAACAATTGGATGCGTCCAAGAACAGTACAACTAGCAGAATATTGGAGAGGATTGAAAAGATATAACCTAGGACAACAACCAAGACTCCAATAATCTTAATAACCGTAGGTAATATGTAATCAACTTTTTCAGTTCAACTAGAAGTCGAGCTTAATTGAACTTGAAAAATTAGTACATCCTTGTAGTCAAGGATCACAGAAGAAGACTACGAATTTCTACCAGCAGAGATCTCATCGTTAGCAAAGACACACCTTGGGACACATACTCTTAAAACATCATTTTGCCATTTTGTTAGAACCCAAAGAATTTCTGAGGCCCAATAAAATAACCTCAGACAACAATTTTCTCTCTTTGATCTTCAGATCCCATACTGTAAACTTGAGACAGTTTGGCATTTGTGTTGGCTGCTTTATTTTCAGAGAGCAACTCCAATCCATCCAGAGCATTGTGGCACTTTTGTAATAGTTTTCATAATCATGACATTCAAAGGTATTAAACTCTGAATTATACCAGCCCTCTTTGAACTTTATAAAGCAATCACGTGGGTTAATTGAAGATGAACAAGTTCGATATGCTTGAGATAATTGTCAAACTCTCTATTTATGTTTTTTCAGAGGGAAGCTTTTGTGAGCCAGAGGATCGAGTAAAGTATAAACAATCATAGATGCCAATGAAAGGGAGAACATATCCTATTAATAAACTAAAGGTCATTTCAATGCTCACAAAATAAGGTTTTAAGAGTGACAGAGTGTGTCAAAAGGAATCTGTTAACCAAAAATATGCACTTTTTAACTAGTTATTGCAATTTGATCAATTTCAAATATTTAAAATAGTTTATTTGGAAATACACGGTCTATGCCAACAAGTCTTGAGAATTCCCAATACACAACTTTACCATTTTAGATGACGCAACAGAAATATTATGTAATGTTCCCAAACAGATTTTCTTGGAACATTGAGGTTTTTATGTGTTTTTCTATTTGTGGTATTTTATCAAACACTTTGTAGATTTGTCTTTTAGAGTTGCGCTAGGGTTTATTGGGATAGTTTTAATGATGTTTGCAGCAAGTAAAAGATAGCAATGTAGCCAATAACATATACACAACAAAATACAGTGGAAGCAACTCAAGAAAATGCCACAAATATCTCAGATCTGATTTTATTTATCATAATATAGCTGACCTCATACAAAATGGAGCAGATCTGGAATACATGTAGAAGAATGATGTGTGGGGTTGGTAGTGCCTCCAAAATACAGTAGAATGGTGGAGATATGAACTCTCAAGAGTCCCCAATGATGAATACAGAAGATATCCAAGAGCCCTTGCTGTATGTGTTTCCCTCTTCTTGCAAAGTGCACCCTTTTTGGCTATAGGAACCCAAGGAAACTCGCCCCCCTTGAAAATGACCACCAAATCACTGAAGCCCTCTACCAGAATGTAGATCGAGTGATGGGAAACCCCCCTGGTGAATCTCCTAACTATCGGGTGAGATCTTACCCTACAAAACACTAGATCCAAGATGAAGAATGTTCCCTCCTGAAGAGAAATGTGCCCCACTGGAGAATAGAGTGGATATGTATGAGAAAACCCTCATATACTGATGGAAAAAGGTGTTGGGGTGATGAAAATCAATCCGGGAATAAGATCTAATGTGGATCTAGATTTCCCAAGCCAAATCGAATCTCTCCCTCAAGTGATGTGCCCAACCTACAAAAAACCTCCAACAATGCGCCCTCCCTCCACATACTGCCACTGAATGGAATATAACCTGAGCTATAATGGTGAGGGGGGAATCTTTCACCTCCTTGGCCAAGCTTGGATCAGGAAAGGTGGAATCTTTCACCACCAAGCTGATCTCTAGGGTTTGTTCAGTCAAAACCATCAAAACCCCCAAATATCATGGGCTCTCTAGCAAGAAGCCAGACATCAAAATGATAATCAACATAATGAGAGAATAGAGGCCCCTATCTCTCTTTTATCCCTCATGTGCACCTTTTCTCTCCAAGTAACTTTTACTTTATTTTTATTATTCCTTAATTAAATCATTTTATTAATTAATTAGTCTTTTGCCTCTAAAAAGTGATTTATTCGTCCCTATGGCTTCTCCTACCACTGAAATTCACTTCTCATCATCTAATCTTGTAGAGATCTTCCTCCCAATTCCGATGATCTATTACACTAAGAGGTTTCTCCAAGTATTATGCCCAAAATGACCTTAGTGAAATTAATTAAAATATGACCCATAATAACTCAAAATTACGGAAATCGTCGAAATGCAACGGAACCAAAGCCAAGTTGTGCGGAATGGATCATGATGATGAAATACGATGAACAATGCAATTCAGGCCCAATAAAACCCCTCAATAACTCCTGAACTCACTGTCATCCCCATCTGGCTACTCTGGTAGGCTAAGTCACCTGACACGGGGACACAGGGCACGAAGGACATGGAAATAAGAGTATCTGACACGAGAACGATGACGCCTGGAAATAGGACACGAAGGACACGTTATATATATATATATATATATATATATATATAGATTAAAATTAAAATTATGAATTAGATACAAAAGTAAAATAATTAATAAAACTGTAAACATTTACATGATGATGATACAAATTCAATCATACAACTAGTACTAACTTACTAACATAAATGATGATACATATTAAAATCATAATGACAGACATTTAAGTTTGCTTGATTTAACACCACACAAGTTTCCAAGATGTGAATTTTGAGAAAGAACTTGTGTTTGGATTCCATAAATTTTAAAGGGGTTGATTGCGACAAGCTTGAATGATGAATGGAAATCAAATTAGCATTTATTATCATAATGATGAACACAACTATGCATGATTCAATAGGTCATAGTGCAATACTTAGGATTAGCTAATTGTTTAATCATTCAAATTTACCCATCTGCATACTTAGATCCTCATGTTCCATAATCATATGATTAGATTAGAAGGTTGCCAACATCCAAAGATCAATAACAAATTTTCAGCATGGTTCATCACATCACATGGAGTTCATGACAAACATATTAAACCATTTGGCAATGCTATTTCCATCATGACCAAGTTATTAATATTTAAGGAGAGCAAGTGATAGATGAATTTTATATTCATCATTCCATTTTGTTTAAGTATACACCCATGTGTAATTTTATGATGCTTTGGAGCGTTGAGTGAATGTCAAATCATCAAATCAAATTTTAGAATAGAATTCACATGACCATGGGGCTTAAATTATGCCAATTGCTTGAGAATGGGTAAGTTACAATTGTGTTTGGAGATCACTTTTCATGCTCAGATTGACGTATCCAATGTTGTTCCCTTAATTAAATGACAATGTTGCGGTTTAATAATGGAATTCAACAACATGCCTTGCTATTGCAAAATTAGTTCACAAACCATAAGCAATAATGTCCAACTCCCATTCATAAAATAAGTGTTAAAGCCATGCCAAAACATGCTCAAAATTCCAGAGGAGATAATTGTCAGCACTATGATGAATTCATTTGTGAATTATGAGACCAAAAATATTATTGTTTAGAGTTATAACACAGTTGTAATGTCTCCACTTTGGGACATCATTACATTGCAGAGGTTTATGATGACCAGAGTAGCCAGATGGATGTTATAGCGAGTACATGGATTATTGAGAGGCATTTTGGGGTCCGGCTTGCATCGCTCATCCCATTTCATCATTATGATCCATTCCGCACAGGTTGGCTTTGGTTTCATTGCATTCCGACGATTTCCATGATTTTGAGTATTTTGAGCTATAAGTTAATTAAATTCATTGAAGAGGTCATTTTGCGCACATTACTTGGAGGAACCTCTCAGTGTAATAGCTCATTGGAATCGAGAGGAGAAACACTACAAGATGGGATGGTGAGAAGTGACTTTTAGTGGCCAAGGAAGCCACAAGGAGAAATAAAACGCTTTTAAGAGGTAAAAAGGTTAATTAAAGTGATTTAATTAATTAATTAAATATTAATAAAATGAAAGTCCCTTTGGAGGGACAAGGTGAGAAAAAAGTATAAAGGAAAGGCAAGGGCCTCTATTYTTTCATTCATGTATGTTTTATCATTTGATATCTGGCTTCTAGCTAGAGGGCCCATCTCTTGGGGGTTTTGAGGGTTTTGACTTAACAAACCCTAGAGGACGATTCGGTGGTGAAATATTCCACCTAGCTTGTCCCAAGATTAGTCTCGGAGATGCAATAATCTCCCACACCATTCTAGTCAGATCTACATCAATGCAGGAGGGTTCTACACCAGTCACAGACACAGGAAGAGAAAGGGGGAGCACCATTAGGGGTTTCCAGCAAGGGGGGCGCACCATTCTTTGAGGGAAGCTCGTTCCAAGGGATTGGAAGGGCTTCGACAGATTATAGCACCTAGATTTTCATTGCAGGGGCTTGGTCGTTAGATCTAGTGCATTTTGGAGGAGTTTCATGGGCCATTCAGGGTATTGGATGCATTGGACGAATTGGAGAGAAGGAGGGCAATTTTGAGATTCAGATCTATTCAGTTTGAGGAGGTTATACATCAGATCTGACCCTGAGACTTCAGCTAGTGACTTGCAGTGTCCCGATCTATCTTTCTAGCAAGTTTCAGGGCATTTGGAGGCCTCCTTCATCTGGGCCAAAATTCTAGGGTTTGACAGTTTTAGGAGGGCGCAACTCCATTGGAGGATTCAACATTTGGAGGAGTTTCCCTTGGTGTTTCGTTCTAAGATTTCAGGAGGGGATTCTACTCATCCCGATCTACAGTTTGACATCTTCAGCGTAGCATTTGGAGGTCTTTGATAGTAAGGCCGAATTATCTAGGGTTTCAGGCATCCATGGGGGTGCACCATTCCTTGGAGGAGAGGCAGATCCATGAGTTTGGAGAGGATCTCGGAGATTTGAGCACCTGGGTTGTTCTTGCAGATACCCGATCTACTGTTTGGCATCTTCATTGGAGAATTTGGACATCTTTGGCAATAGGGCCAAATTATTGAGGTCATTCAAGGTTCCAGCAGGGTGTGGCATCTTCCAGCTTGGGGGTTGACACTTCATATGGCCTAGATCTCCTTGTATTTGTATTCATGGTGTATTCAGCCTTTGGAGGCTTGTTGTAGTATATTCTTGGAGCATTTTGTAGCAGCTCCTATTCTGTTATTGGATCCATCTGTTGAGCATACCAGATCAACATCTTCATTGTATTAGGTTCCTCTATTTATGAATAAAATCAGATCTGAGGTGTTTTGGGCTTGTCTATTATATTGTTGATCTTGCATATGGTTGAGGTATGTTCCATCATTGTATCTTCTTGTTTATTGCTGCAACACACATATAAATCATCAACATAAACCCTACGGACGAAATCAAGGGGTCAACCTGCAAATAAACACATACAAACAAGTAAATCAGCAAAGTGTTTGATGAAATGCCACAACCAGAAAAAGTTTAAAAAGACACCCAAAACCATGATGTTCCTTGCATCTTGGCTTGGGAACATTACAACAACAGTAGTGCAGAAATGTTTGTGTATGTAAACCACAGAAGTGTTAAAATGTATTTTTTGTGGGACACGTTCATGACACGGTTTTTGGAAGTGTCAGACACGAAATTGCATTGTGTCATGTGAACAGGACATGATGCGACTTCGTGTTCGACACGAATTAAAGTGAATTGTGTCTGGCACGCCTGACACGCAACACAGAGGGGGTTTAGGACGTGTCAGGTGACTTAGCTGGTAAGAATAACACTCTGTAACATAATAATATCCAAGAATGGGGACATTACAATCCTCCCTTCTAGAATATTGCTTGTCCTCAAGCAATAACTGAATCAATCTGTATTTGATACCAGGATCCCATATCCACATGTGTGACCTGTAGTAAGCTCCCCTCAAGAAATGGTCTCTCTAAGTGCTCACCATACATGATACCCAAATGTTCTTGATGAGTAGAATGTTCATGTGCATTCGATCCTCGGTCAACTCCCCAAGAAACCACTCTACTCGGATCTCGACCCCATTAAACTATGGACTACCAAGCACTCCAATCCCTAGATACCATATCACGATGCGAACTGCATTGTTTGTGAAGTATAGTCCTGTAAGATACCATCACCATGAATCTCCTGAAGACCCCCAACCAACGAAACAAGTAAATACAATATCCATCCATCAAGGATTCTCTTACTTAAACCAATCTCCCAACTATCATATCTGGTAGAATCCAGACCCCCTGCTAACCAAGAAGATGATTTGTTGATATATCTGATTCGCAACCAAGGAGATCCATCTCAGATCCCATGGAAAACTTGGAAGTTTATCACTTCCAATCCCCTCTAACTGCTCTTGTGTGAGATTGATCACTGTCAGAAGCCCTCTGTGCTCATTTGCAATCACCTGGCCCATGATGCTCTCTATCACACACCAAGTCTCAACTGGCTGCCTATGACGATCCATCTCTACCCGGCTGGATGTTGTAAAGATACTCATGTTAGGTGGCCTCGACCTAGGCACTCCCCATGCCCTCTACCACTGTCTATCTCTCCTCATGTTGTTGTCCATGATAAAAGTGTCGGGAAAAGGTAACAGAGACATCTGTAGCTGACTGTAGGGCTAAAAATACCACCCGCCTTGGTCAATCCCAAGGACTCGACCAAGAGCACGTCTACCTGTACCCATGATGATTGCTTGCATGTAGCCCTCACTAAACCCCAATCATCAAGTACAACCAGAAGTAACTCCCCCAACTGTTGGTAAACCAATCTCCATCTCCTATCACCCATGCAACTGCTGAAATGACGAAGGTGATATCTCATAACCATATGTTGTTTCAAAGGAGTGGCCTCTGCATGCTCCCATAAGTGTGTCTCCTCCCTGCAAGGCAGTACACCCCTCTGAATCCCACCATACATCTCGACAAGTACCTGTGAGCTATCACTAATCATTGTATGCTTCGACATACTCATGTCATCTCCCATAGACTCATGCTGCATCATGGATCCTGGGCATACTGCTGGATCAACCTCTACATGGAGGTCAACCACTCTCGAAACACAAATGGAAGTGTCCTCCATCAACTGGTGCTCCTCTGCTAGATCGCCAACATCCTCTATCAACATGACTGACTGATACATTTGAGTGTCCACTAAGACAGATGAAGTGGATCTCTGACGGATCTCCTCAAGAGACTCATCTGACCTAAACTCTGATTCTTGAAGGGCGGTATGTGTGCCTCTCAAGAATCCTCGAGTGCTCTCCAACTCCTGAGTAAGTATGTCTACCTCCAATTCCTTCTCCCTCAGAGCCTCATGATACATCTCACCAATCCTCAATAAGTAGTCCCTATCAGTCAACAACTGTTGGTAGTCGATCCTCATCACAGATACTCTCTCCCTGAGAGTATGAAAATGATCCATGGTAATTCCCTCATCTGAACTACCATGTGCCACTGACGCTCTCCAGTAAAAATCTGCCATCAACGCATGCATCTCATCACTGCGCCTGGTGGCTGCCATGATCACAGCCTCACCGATTCTCAATTGTGTTGCTAAGTGGTGTGGCTCCTAATCATGGTCATGCTGAGGTGCCACCTCATATCCCTCACTGTTGTTGTCACTACTGTTAGTGTCAACTCTGGAGTCCCTAAAAACACTCTCTGCATAAGATAACATGTTGAACTGCCCATTGTCTATTTTGCTGTTGGGTCCTCCTGTCTGCCACTGCACCCCATCAGTAGGTGATATCTCCCTCTGCATCACATTGTATCCTCCTGTGCACTCACCCTACTACTATCATCTGCACCTAGATCCCATGTAGATGTATCCAGACACGTGCTATGGTCATCCCGACTACTAAAGAGTGCTTCCTCATTAATGCAGGTCGATCCTAGAAGTAAGTGCTCCATCACCCTATCAGTCTCCACAATTTTCTCAACTAATGGAGTCTCTAAAAGATGTGACTCAATCTCCTCATGTTGATCTGTAAGTGTAGGATCAACTACCTGCACGTCCTGTGTCTCCTCCTAGATCTGTGGATCCATGCGTCCATGGTGTGCATCCCTCACACAAGGCTCCTCCATCATATCTGACATGCCACTGGTATCCTCCTGTGACATGGCTATCATGGATGTCTGAAAAGATGACAAATGTGTCACGGCCACCATAGGAGGTTGGTCATATGTAGGTGCTAACATGTGTGAGTCCTCATTAGTGTCACCACTCGGTTGGGGCGTAAGGTCATCAACACCATGTGATATGCCTGTTGAAGTACTGGTACTATCATCCAATCCTCCCGACTGTCTATCCACTATGCAAGGGTCATCATCCTCCTCAAGCGTGCTAGAATCATCAGCCTCTGTGCAAGAGTCACGATCACTAGCCTCTATGCAAGAGTCACTATCATCATCGGACTGCTCCAAATCCTCATCATCACTGTCATAGTGCACCTCAATGATATGCTTCTTACCCTTACCCCTACACCTATGATCTAGTTCCCAAGCCACCTTGCAACTATAACAAAGTTGCGTGCTCCTAATGGGTGTGGGGTTTCTCTGTGCTTCCCTCCATCTAGCTGCTCTGGCTCTATTTCCCTCTACTATGCTGGTCCAATATGTCACCTCATCTTCACTCCAAGTGGGGTTTTTCATGGATATAAACTTTTGGAGCGTTATTAGAGGCCCAAGTCTCTCACAAAGTGCATGATATTCCCTTTCAGAACTCATCGCTTCTCTAACAAAATCTATAGACCCCATCTTTCCTTATGGAAGATCCCTCAGGCTGGCAGGACTAAGATTTGATACCACTGTAATGATCCCAAACCATTATGCCAGGATCATCACGGTTTTGGGTGTCTTTAAAAAACTTTTTCTGGTTGTGGTATTTCGTCAAACACTTTGTTGATCTATTTGTTTACATGTGTTTACTTGCTGAATGGCCTCTTGATTTCAGCCTTAGGGTTTATTGATGTGTTTATATGTGTGTTGCAACAAATAACAAGAAGATACAATCATGGAACCTACCTCAACCATATGCAATATGATAGACAAGCCAAAACATCCCAAATATGATTTTATCATGAAATAGAGGAATCTGCTACAATGAAGATGTCAATCTGGAATGCTCAACAGATGGCCAAGAAGATAGACAATAGAGTTGCTACAAAATGATCTCGATAATACAAAATAATCCTCCAAAGGCTGGATATACAATGAAGACTGAATACAAGTAGATCTGGGCCGTACGAATGCTAAACCCCCAAGCTGGAAGGTGCCACGTCCTGCTAGATAGTTGAAGCTCCTCAACAATTCGTCCCTACTGCTAAAAGTGTCCAATCACCCCAATAAATATGCCAACTGATAGATCAAGAAACTGTAAGGACAACCTAGGTGCCCAAATCTCCAAAGTCACTCTCAAACCCTGTGGATCTGAACTCCTCCACTGAATGGTGTGCCCCCCTTGGATGCTTGAAACCCTAGATAATTCGATCGGGGTGAATGAGACCTCCAAACCTCTTGAAACTCTCCAAAATGATAGATCAGGCAATCACAAACCCCTGGAAGAAGTTTCAAGGTCAGATATGAGGTATAGCCTCCTAGATCTGCAAATCACTGAATCACCAAATCATCCTCTCTCTCCCAAAGACGTCCCAACCTGTAGATGATGATCTAGCCATGGCAACTCCCAGGATCATCACGGTTTTGGGTGTCTTTAAAAAACTTTTTCTGGTTGTGGTATTTCTTCAAACATTTTGTTGATCTATTTGTTTACATGTGTTTACTTGCTGAATGGCCTCTTGATTCCGGCCTTAGGGTTTACTGATGTGTTTATATGTGTGTTGCAACAAATAACAAGAAGATACAATCATGGAACATACCTCAACCATATGCAATATGATAGACAAGCCAAAACATCCCAAATATGATTTTATTCATGAAATAGAGGAATCTTCTACAATGAAGATGTCGATCTGGAATGCTCAACAGATGGCCAAGAAGATAGACAATAGAGCTGGGACAAAATGCTCCCGATAATACAAAATAAGCCTCCAAAGGCTGGATATACAATGAATACTAAATACAAGTAGATCTGGGCCGTACAAATGCTAAACCCCCAAGTTGGAAGGTGCCACGTCCTGCTGGATAGCTGAAGCTCCTCAACAATTTGGCCCTGCTGCCAAAAGTGTCCAATCACCCCAAGAAATATGCCAACTGATAGATCATGAAACTGTAAGGACAACCCAGGTGCCCAAATCTCCAAAGTCACTCTCAAACCCTGTGGATCTGAACTCCTCCATTGAATGGTGTGCCCCGCCTGGATGCCTGAAACCCTAGCTAATTCTGCCTGGGTGAATGAGACTTCCAAACCTCTTGAAACTCTCCAAAATGATAGATCGGGCAATCACAAAAACCTTGAAAAAGTTTCAAGGTCAGATATGAGGTATAGCCTCCCAGATCTGCAAATCACTGAATCACCAAATCGTCCTCTCTCTCCCAAAGCCGTCCCAACCTGTAGATGATTATCTAGCTGTGGAAACTCCTCAAGAATGGACTAGATCTGATGTCCAAATCCCTACAATGAATACCCAGGTGATAGAATCTCCAAAAGCCCTGCCAATCACCTGCAATGAATCTCTCTCCAAGAATGGTGTGCCCCCCCTTGCAAGAAACCCCCAACTGATGCGCCCTCTTTCTATCTACACAAGTAACTGATGTGGAATCCTCCTGCAACTGAGTAGATCTGGAACTAGAATGGTGTGGGAGCGTATTGCATCTCTGAGACCAATCTTGGGACAAACTAGGTGGAATCTTTCACCACCGAATCGTCCTCTAGGGTTTGTTAAGTCAAAACCCCCAATGATGGGCTCACTAGATAAAAGCAAGATATCAAAAGATAATCATACATGAATGAATGAGTAGAGGCCCTTGCCTTTCCTTTATACTTTTTTCTCTCCTTGTCCCTCCAAAGTGACTTTCATTTTAATAATATTTAATTAATTAATTAATTAACCTTTTTACCTCTGAAAAAACACCTTATCCCTCCTTGTGGCTTCCCTGGCCACTGAAAGTCACTTCTCACCATCCCATCCTGTAGTGTTGCTTCTCACGATTCCAATGAGCTATTACACTGAGAGGTTCCTCCAAGTAATGTGCCCAAAATGACCTCTTTAGTGAATTCAATTAGCTCATAGCTCAAAATAGTCAAAATCATGGAAATCGTCGAAATGCAATGGAACCAAAGCCAACCTATGCAGAGTGACTTATAATGATGGAATATGACGAGCAATGCAAGCTGGACCCCACAATGCCTCTCAATAACCCTTGTATTTTCTATAACCTCCATATGGCTACTCTGGTCATCATAAACCTCTGCATTGTGATGATGTCCCAAAGTGGGGACATTACAGCTCTCCATCACGCCCCAAACCATATATGACTATCTCGTATGAACCTCCCCTATCCTGTTGTCTATGATGAAAGTATCAGGGAAGGCTAACATAAATAACTGCAACTATATGTAGGACTGGGAAGTATCATAGGCTTTGGTCAATCCCAAGGACTTGACCAAAAGCTCATCCACTGGCACCCATGGTGAATAATTGCTTGTACTCATCACTAAACTCTAACCATCAGGTACAATAGTTGGTAACTCCACAAATTGTTGGTCAATCACTCTTCCTCTATCATCACTCATATAGTTGTTGCTATTGTGAAGGTGATCTCCCAAAACTTTATACTGCTGCAAGGGAGAGGAATCTCCATGCTCTATTAAGTATGTTTCCTCCCTACAATCCAATGTGTCCCCCTGAATCCCACTGTACACCTTTGCATGCTCCTGTGTGTTAAATTATGAGCTTGATTTAATACTGTAAGTACTTTAAATTTTGACTGTACTTTGAACTTAGCTTAACATAATCCATAAACCAAAAAAAAAATAATCTTAAGAATTTACCAACATGAAAGATCACAACACATGTACCCTGGGGAAACCCTATACAGGGAGAAAAACCCTAGCAAACAATCTCCTTTTATTGCATTAATAATGTATGATCACTTACAAATATTCCACCATGAAAGTCTGCTCTGATCGAGCTTGCCAATAAGACTTTGATGTGATTGTGTGACCTGTAGAAGACTTAGAAACTTTGTTGATAAATACCTTTGATATATACCAGCACCGTGGAAGAGTTTTTGCACAGCCTAGGTGCTACTTTGCAGCCTGTTTCTGGACTGATATACAACAGACTTGTTGGTGTATTTTTCTGCCCTCAAACAGAAGGATTTGTTGCCTTCTAACACTGATATTTAAGATGCCTGCTAACACTGTTATGCACTCCCTGCTAACTCTGATATGTGTTGCCTGCTAACTGATATATGTGTAGCCAGCGAGCTCTGTCTCCCTCACACTGCATAACACCCTTGCTGCTCACCCACACGCTCCAAAACCTTGTATATAGAATGTGGGTCAACCTCTTCATATAAAGGCATGGAGAGGTGAAGGAAGGAGGCTCGAATCAGAAGGTTGAATGCATGCTTTCATAACTTGACTTTACACTTCAGAAAATAGATCTTGGACATGAGTTCGAAATTAGAACTTGACTTTACACTTCAGTTACAACTCACCCTTGACTTGACAATGCATGTCACGCCAACACAAAAAGTGACTCGGCCTTGACTAGACATGCATGCGAACTACTCAATATGCACATGACATGCATGCATGCAATGTATGCAACTTGACATGCATGCATGCAATGCATGTAGCTTGACATGCATGCATGCAACTCGTCATCATGCATGCAACATGCAACTCAACATGCAATATGCAACATGCATGCATGCAA
>ML796691.1:299170-313106 GCA_009831015.1 Picea engelmannii | reverse complement strand
ATTTGTTCTCATGACGATGAAAGATGGCTCTTCTATCATATAAATATGGGCTTCCCAACACAATACCACAAATATCCAATGGAATAACATCAAGCTCTACCTCATCTATATAGTTTGCAGTGATGGAAATTCTAAGTTTACACCTTCTTGTCACATGCAATTTGGCATTGTCACGTATCCATCGTAGAGGGTAAGGTTTAGGATGTGGAGTAGTTTCCAAATTAAATTTCTTGACATTGTCTTCAGAAATGAGGTTTTCTTGTGATCCTGTATCAAACAGAGTATCTATCTTGGTATGTTTTGAAATTACCCTTATGTGAAACAACTCTATTCTCTCTTTTTCATGTTGAGTTACATTAAGGCTACTAAACACAAATATCTTCTTTGTGTTTAATCATCAAAAGTACAAGGTTCTTACTAGCATTGACTAGTCTCTTTATTTGTCCAGCATTTGTAAGTGACAAATTCATCTTCTTTGTATGTTCTCTAACAATGTACTCAACTCCATTTTTAAACAAATGATATTTGTTCTCGTGACGATGAAAGATGGCTCTCTTATCATATAAATATGGGCTTCCCAACACAATACCACAAATATCCAATGGAATAACATCAAGCTCTACCTCATCTATATAGTTTGCAGTGATGGAAATTCTAAGTTTACACTTTCTTGTCACATGCAATTTGACATTGTCACATATCCATCGTAGAGGGTAAGGTTTAGGATGTGGAGCAGTTTCCAAATTCAATTTATTGACATTGTCTTCAAAAATGAGGTTTTCTTGTGATCCTGTATCAAATAGAGTATCTATCTTGGTATGTTTTGAAATTACCCTTATGTGAAACAACTCTATTCTCTCTTTTTCATGTTGAGTTACATTAAGGCTACTACTACTGGAAGAACTAGTGCTTGCAATAGAATTCTTACCTTGAAAACCCATGGCTGTGATTTTTGTGTCATCTTCTGAATCATATCCTAAATCTTGTTGTACAGTTGCAACAATGTTTGGTTTCTCTATGTTGTTGAACTTTTTCGATCTCTTTTCAGGATGAAGTTTCCAACAATGGTCTTTATCATGGCCATCCTTTGAACAATGTTTAGATGAGATTTTCTCTCTCTCTTTCTTGACTGAAGCATTTTTCTTTCCATTTCCTTCAACCTTCCTCTTTCCCTTATCTCCATTATAAAAAGGCTTCTTGCTTCCCTCTTGAGGTTCATTCCTTCTTCTTACCTCTAAATGAGTTACTTGTACACAAACTTCATCTAGATTTGAAGGGTTAAAAATAAGTATTGTATGCATCAAGTAGCTATGCAAACCTCCAATGTATTTGAGTAAAGTTTCTTGAGAAGACAAATCTATACCCAAAACCAAATCTCTTCTCCTAAATTCTTGAGTGAATCTTTGCACATCTTTCCCTTTAGCTTGCCTAAAGTTTTTCCAATCCATAATAGATTTCTGCATGTATGTTAATGGATAAAATTTCCTTTTAATTGCAACAATAAAATCATTCCAAGAGGATAAAACTTCACCATGTTTCTTCATGTCTTCTTGAGTTTTGGCTTCCCACCAAATGCATGTTGCACTCTCCAATCTTAAAGAAGCAAGCTGAATCTTAGTTTCATCATATTTGATTATTTGTATCCTACAATACACTTCAATCTGAGGAATCCAGTTATCCAATTTCTCATCATTTACCTCTATGTTGTACATAGGCAATTCAAACTTAATATCAAGCTTAAGCAAAGGAGTTTGTAAAGGAGTTTTACCATGTTCTTTTGGATAATTTGGAGGTGGTTGTGAAATGGTGGAAGATGGAGGTGAAGGAGGTGGAGAATCACCATTCCCTCCATTTCCCTTTGGAGTTTTATCACCACTGTCTCCATTTCCCTTTGGAGGGTTGGAGCTTTCACCTTGCAATCTTGCATTTTTTTCTTCAAACAAAACTTTGACCATCTCAGTCATATCATAAAAATCTCTTTTGAAAGTTTCCTCTTCTGAAGGAAGATTTCCATGACTCTCCTCATGAGCCATACTTGGTGAATATCTCCTTGAAGCTTGAGGTGATTTGATAGTTCTCCTTCTTGACAGTTGAGAACTTGTCTCTACAAGTTGACCTTCTCCTCTTGTGAGCTTCAACCTTGTAATCATCAGAAAAACAAAACACTTGCAAAAAATCAATCCTTCAAAAACCTATGCTCTAATACCAACTGATCTAAAAATGAAAAAAGACTTGACTCTTTTAAATTGCAAGTGTAAAAAATGGTATGTGTTTGGGTAATTGGATCAAGTTACTAACACATAAGTTTAATGAGTTTTTACTTAATCATGAGCAACATATCATTCATATAAAAACCATAAAAAATGAACACATAACACAACAAATGATGAAGGAGTTCACCCCTCTCTTGGGCTACATCTCATGGTCCAACTTCCCTTGGATCATTTTCATTATGCTTAAAAATTGTTTTTACAATGCTCAGAATACAAAATAGATGGCTCCAATGGCTCCAGAATGTCAAAAAACCCCTAGCTGGGCTTTTTCGGCACTTGGTTTGGCCAAAAAATGAAGAAGTTACACCTCCTGGAAGTTTTCCCCTTCAAGCTTGTTGTACCTCCTCGCCAAATTGCACCTTCTCTCTGATTAACTTAGCCTTTGTGTGTTTTTCGTGCCAAAACCCAGCACACGCAACAATCCCGCAAAATGGGCAAAATTGTAGGATTGTTTGCGTCGGCCACCAATCCTCGACGGAGAACTCTGTCATATAGTCCCATATGGCCAATGACCTAACTATTGCACGTGTCATCGGCTAGCTCCTTCATGTGAATGTATGGTCGTATGAGGTAACAATACATGTGACTGGGGCTAAACATTTGAAACCCCATGTCCAACGGTTATGTAAAGGGTCGTATGAGTGTGGGCATATGCAATGTAACCCGCACAAACCGGGCTAAACCTCTGTGGATATCAATTCACATGCACCAAGGTTATATGTGTGGACGTATGGTGTATTTATTGGGGGCTCTATACAATGGAGAGTTCTCGCGCCATTGATTACGGAGTGGATATATGTTGTGTAGTATGAACCGGGGGTTGGGGCTTAGCCTCAGACCTTTACTCCGCCAACCAAACAAAATTGCAAATTCAAATATGTTTAAACAAGTTTATGGTTAAGAAACAAACGACGGGTGGGTTGGTACCCAGGCCCTGCCAAACCATTGATGTGTCCATCCAGAGGTCGGGGGTTCGACCCCCACGAACTTTACCACTTTTACACACTAGAGGGGTGCCACATGGCACCATACAACTTTCCCATTAAATGACACGTGTCAGCAAACCATTCACCCACGTGTCTTCCTTCTAGCCTACCAACTCAGCACTGCCACATTAGCCACCTGACACATCACCTCTACCATGTGTCGATATGGCCACCTTCCATGTGTCCCATACGGACATGCCATGTCATCATCTCTGCACATTCAACAGTCCACGTTGCCCTGCCATGTCAGCCATACAGACATGCCATGTCAACAATGTACGTACTGTACAGTCAACAAAATTTTGCATGTTTGGAAAAATGAATAGAACATGATATATTGATCATATGACGTCTGTTTGAACCCGTTCAAGTTGCATTGGGATCGTGAGGATGAGACCTACGCGTGTGTCCTTTTTGAAGCAATTATGAGCACTTTTGGTTTTGAGCAAAATTTGATCCCCTGGATCATAGATGATCGAGTCTATCTAGAGGGAGGCTAGGTTGAATATCAAGAGCAATGAGGTTGTTTCCATTAAGCTGGTCGTATTCAAGGAAGATGAGGATGTGGCGAAAGAAATGGGAGAGAAGGACAAGGCAAACCAATAACACACACACACACACACACAGAGAGAGAGAGAGAGAGAGAGAGAGAGAGAGAGAGAGAGAGAGAGAGAGAGAGAGTNTTGTTGCCCATGTGCCCCTTCTAGATGAGAAAGAAATCAAGCACATGGTTGTGGAGAAGAAGAAACATGATGAACTTCTTTGTAAGTACACAAGTGAGGATCTCATGGAGGAGAAATCCGAGGCCAAGGCAATGCTTAGTATTTAACAATAAGGCATGCTAACAAAGTTTATGGATTGTCGGTTGTTTTTCCAAATGTTCTTATTAACTTCTTTTAAATATACAATATGGAGCGTAGGTAATTATTGAGCCTGACACATTGTTATAATTAAGACATCCACCAGGGTCCTTTCTTGTTGAACAGGGCAAAGGGGCCCTGGGAAGCTCTAATTGTAGAGCTTGGAACTCCTAATTATGCCAAAGTAGGGGCCAAGATGATGGACTTGGAAGGGAAATAATTTGATGTGCATGGTGCCACAAGAAAGGGCCTCGGTTACAGATACTTTAGGGCTACAAAATTTCTCCCCATCCCCAAAGAGTTATTCGATAAGCCCCCTCGAGGCAAAGAAGAGGAGGTGTAGGTATGTGATTTACAAGAGACTTGACGTTAGTTCATATTATAGCTACATGAATGACAAGGACGGTCTCTTGGAGAAAGTAAATCGGCCCGTAGAGGAGGAGATGCGATATAGAGCATTGAGGAAGTGAAGAGGATTGATTCTATGTGCTAAATTATGAGAGACACTAAAGAGTGACCTATTTTTTTTCCTTTGCAAAACAAAACCTCCACAAAACTTTAATTGTGGAAGTTCACATACGTACTTTGTCAATTAAATTGTTTATCGATGCAGTTTTATGTAACAACCACTCTGGTGCACTTTCAATCACATTGGTGCACTATAAAAAATATAGCACAAGTGTATATTGTGTTTTTTCAAATCATGTTGACGTTATTGTTGTTTGATTTATAAAATGTATAATAAGTACGATAATGATTTCTCTGTTTTTAAATTAAATTTAAGATGTATCACTCACTAGAATTTAGAGTTGCCATATAATTTTTAACTTTAGTTTTATGAAATCGTTTACTTTGGATTGTAATTGTGAAAACTTATAACTATTAATGGCATATAATGTTAAATTCATCTTCAAGATGACTTGTTTAATTTCCAGCAAGATACAATATGTTGATTAAACATGTTTACAAAGAAAAATTACTTTTATGAAACATTATTTTTTGATTTATTTTATTGATAACATTATAATAATTGTTCATAATTAAATTTATAATTGTTATATTTATGAGTAGTGATAGTACAAATATCTTCCATATTGAGATTTTTTTTTCAATTATTATATTGGGATGACTTATACCAAGTGTCATATTAGACTATAAAATGCACCTCACTTTATATTAATAATAATAATAAAGTAATAAAGACTTTAATAGAATCAATATGTTCTTTTTAGTTTGTAGGTGAAAATGTCAAATTTAAAAAAATGATTGTGTTAAAATTTGATTGCAAAAACATACACATGTTTTTTTTAAATTATGATACATGTTACACAAAAAATAATAAAATAATAGGAAACAATAACACACACACACATATATGGAATAGAAATAGATCTATAGATGCATGCAATTTCAACAAAGATGAGTCTATGTAAACTATTTAAAAATATTGTCAAAATGAAACACAATGACAATTTGGAAATGATGAATTTAATTAATTGGTTTATGCAGTCCCAACCACCACCATGTTTTTTAGGACAAAATAAAATTTGACATAAATTCATAATATAACATGGACATATGATATTTTCCCTCCTAAAAATTTCAATATTACATAATATGCATGCATCCTATGACATTAGTGTTCTATGTAAATTCTACAATTACTAATATTCACTCTCATATTTTTTGTAATCATGTAATCAAAATCATTTTTTAAATACATATGACTTATCAAATTACTAATATACAACTATCTTCTCTCCTCCACAATTAATCCTAAGAGATCCTTAACTAAGTGACGCTTTCTGTATTTCCTTTATGAGCCTATTTGATATTATAGGGCCCTATGTATCATGAATAATCCACAAAACATCAAATTTAAAGGAAAATACATTATTTTTGACATGTGGGTCATATTAGGCCCTAATACAATCCCTAGTGTGAAAAGGCTTATAATGGGTAAGGTTCATTATTAATATATAAAAATACAAAAAAACATTAAGCAAACTCAATAAATAAAATAAACAAAAGTCCATGTGTAGAAGTTATATGGAGATTAGTCCCCATCTTTGATGTAATGATTGTAACATGCAACCAACCACTTTATAAAACTATTGTCGAATTAAGAAATACATTTACATTAATTCCATTGAAAATCCAAAAATACAATTACTCAATCATTTTTTTCTTACGCCCCAAGGGGACGTCTAAAGGTAGACCCAATGCAAGGCATTTTTGACGAGCGATTGGTGGTCTACTAAAGTTATAGTTTATTAGCAACTCGTCACCTGGAGACAAACTACGTATTGCATGCACAACAATAAATATGGATTCCTTCCTTTTCATAAAGAACTCTTTGTCATTGGAGTGTTCCTCAAAGGAACAATTTGCACTAAATAATGAGGCCTTGCAACCATTTATGAACCCTGTGATGTTCCCGTGAGTTTGTGGATGACCATCAATATATAACATGTTTTTCCTGTTAAAGTTTCTAGAAGCATAACCATTCATGCACATACTATACATGGAAATGCTATGTTTGTATTTGACGATATTCAAGTAATCAGACCGACTATAAAGAGGACCACAAAATGGCATAAGTGTCGCTAATGTTTTGGGAGGAACAAATGCATGTGAAAATATAAACAACCCAATATTTGCAATGTCTATTTTAGACTCGACAATTGTATAAATATTACCATAAAAAGAGAATTTGGTTCCAACAACAGGCATAGGCATGTATGACAGTGAAGTGTCATAGAAAGCTCGGTTGTAACGGGTTTGGTATTTACTTTGTAGATGGATAGGAAGAGGGAAGTCATCGCTACCTTCCAACAATTTAACATACTTTGGTGTGTACTTGGACAATTTTTCTCTTAGCTCATAAAACTGTTTTTATCTCCTAGTAATGATGTTTTGGGTAGTATTAATATCATACTTTGGCTCACTATAAGAACTCTTTGTTGACTCAACAGAAGGAGGCAGGTTGGCCAATTTAGGATAGAACATAGTTCATATGGCTTCCAAATTTTCAAAAAAGGAGTATATGAAAGTGTTCATACGTGTCTTTTCTATATCACCTATTGGGTTATTGACCTTAGTGGAAGGTATTAGACCATCAACTTTGGGTAGTTGATCATTAACATAATGAGACAATGTGACACATCGAAGGTTTTTCTTCGACCCTTTACATTTTGAACAACAACATACAACCGGTGTGTCATAAAAGAGATCCAATTCATGGTGTAATACCATTGACCCAGGCTATAGGTTACTAGAAGATGGCATGTTACAATTGGCAGGGTAAAGAAACTATCCATTTTCATCAAACATTTGTCTACGATATCTTTCTCATGATAAGAGCTTGCAACATTTTTGCATTGGTGGAATGTCTTGCTCATTTGAACTCGATCCCAATTTACAATCCTACAAAATTCAATGAACAATTATTCAAATGCACGTGCATAAATGACATAAATTCAATCAGATAAATGAATTATAAATAAAATCTAGAATTACTTCAAATGGTGTGGGAGAAGTTGACAAACTTGTAACGATATGGAATCATATGGAATATGAAGTATTGGCCATTTGATATTATAATCTTCTTTTCCCCGCATTTGAGCCAAAATCAACGTCAATACATGCATGATCCTATATTACAATTTATCGGTGCTTTTATTTATTTTATAACATACTAGTGCATTTGTATATATAGAACACATCGATGCGATCAAATATAGAACACACTGAACCGTTGCATCTGTTAAAACCTCCGCAAACTAAAACATCCAAAAATTTTAATAGAAAAGGTTTGCATTTCTATTTTGTCGATAAAATTGGTATCAGTGCATTTATTACTATATATGCGTCGGGGCGCACGAATCGATGAGGTACACCAATTTGATGACAATATTAATTTTTAAAATGTATAGTTCAATAAGTGTTTTTACATGCAAATTGAAAAAACATAGTGAAAAAAGAGAGGGAATTTCATTTTTCAAAACATATTTGTTTATAAATGAAAACACTATTCACTATTTCATTTTTTTGGTAGAATTTAGAGGGAAGATTTGTGGAAGAGAGATTTACCACGAAAGACTTTGAAGTGGCTAGATTTTTTTGAAGAGACAAAATTGGAAGGGATTTGTAGGGCACATACAAAGCCGCCGAGAAGAAATTTCGGGTATGTGATTTCATTCTATTGATCATTTCAATCTTTCCCTATTTGATTCAAACTATTTTCAATGCATGTTAAAGAAAATATAAGGGTTTCATAGTTACCTTCTGTATTGGAAGTCGTAGCTTTCTTTTTGTTTTTCTTGTTCCCCTCTTTTTTTAAGCAATATATTTTTATAGGATTTATTTTTGTAAGCAATATATTTTTTTAGGGTTTATTTTTTAAGCAATAAATTTTATACGGTTTATCTAGTTACATATGGAGCGTTTGGTATCCATTGCAATGGTACCACTCATTGCATTGAATCCCAAACCATGTCAACCCTTTCGTTTTGAATGATTTTAAAAAAAAATTGTATGTGGTACACGGTGCGCATTGTACAGTAAAGTCACCCCAATGCACACTATATAGAGGTAGCGACCCAGTGCTCACTATATATGAAAGCACACCTAGGTGCATATATCTTTGAAAAGCATCGATTGGTCGAAAAAATAAATAGTATTGATTTCATATGATATGCATACAACTTAGCGGTGTAGAATAATTCATAGTACTCATTGGTCTGAGTATATGCTTGATGCCCCGATGCGTTTTGTTTAATGAAGTGCACCAAAATAGTAGATTGTATAAAAATTTCATAATTTCTATTTCTGATGATTCCTAAAAAAACATTATACAAGATGGTTGATATAAGTTCAAATAAAACATATTATTGCAACGAGCATGATGGTAGCTCATCCCAAGAAGAGAGGTAGGAAAGTTCTTTAAGTTTTATTAAAAAATTAATATATAATTTGAAATATTTGTAACTTTAAGTTAATGATGTGCATTGGTTAATGTGTGTTATGCAGAGCAAAAACTTGAAGAAACTTAATAATATTGTTCGCAATCTAAGTGCAAAAGAGAATAAAAGATTTATGGAAATGTTGCAAAGAGAGGAAGCAGGTGGATTGAAAAGTAATCAACATTAAGTTTCTTTTAACTTTTACTAAAAAATGAATTCTCAACATTAACCACTAACAAGTTTTAAACACTCGATTTCACTTTTTTTTAATGTTATGCAACAACCAATAGCGAGGGAACGAAATCTCATCCTAAGAGGAAAAAAAATGTTAAGGATGTAAATGATGATGACAACTTGGCCATCAATTCATTTGGAGTGGTGCTTGAAGTTAATGAGAGGGCACAAATGTTTTACATATCTTTGAGGGATATAGTGGAAAGAACGTATAAACATAATTTCCACTTACAATACAAAAATCAATCCAGTGACTCCAAGAATCAAGTTATATGTATACTACAAGAAACATTTCTAGAGTCATGGTCAATGAGACCTGTGAGACTTGCAATATAAAAAACTTACAATAACAAAAAAGAGTCATATAAAATGTATTATTACTAAACATGTTTTTCTATAATATGTTCCATTAATTAACAAATTAATTTGTTTTGCTATATTTACTTTCATGTCCATTTAAGAAAACATTATTGTGCTCTTTTCGTTTTTCAGGAAGATTATGAAAATTCCAAGCAACAAATGTGGGGAGATCCAATACATGTCAGTAGGGATGTCCAAAAGAGTGTACAAGGAGATGGTAAAATAAATGAACATAATTGATCAACATTGGGTTAACTAAGGGTTGTGATCATATGTTGAAGTATCAAAGTTTAATTGAACAACTTGTAAGTAGCTATGTTGTTTAAATTCCCTTGTTTTATAATTAATCAAACAATAAGAAACATTTAAATTAATTATATTGACTATGCTTTGTCATGACATATTAAACATGCAAGAAACAAAGTATGGAGAGGAGGCAACATAAAATATTTGAAACAATGTGTATGGTTTATGAATCAATCATTGCTATGGTACACTTTTATATTTACTCAATCAAGTATATTCTACTATATTATAAAAGTGGACTTACTTATTACTCTTTATTTCTATTTATGTAGATGGAACATGAGTAGTTGGAACGCCAACGAGAAGTTGAGCAAGAAAACATCTGTTTAGATAACCAAAGTACAATATCACCTACAACTGATTAAAAATGAGGGATGCACACAACTTGAGCAATGAAAATGAAAACAATTCAAGTGATGAATGACAATCAATGTTGTTGTTGTATGTTGTTGTTATATGTTATTGATATATGTTCACATACAACTGATTATAAATGATAGTAATGAGTGTTGAGTAATTGGTGAAGGTTAGCTAATAAGTTTTGTGAAGGGAAGTTTGAAAAAGAGCCCTACACTGATTCACCCCCCCCCCCTCTCAGTGTGGTCAGTGTGTCCAACAATTGGTATCAGAGAGGGACTTCACTATAAGCCTTAACAAGCTTGGAGGAGATCCATGGACACACAAATGGATGATGAAGTCCCAATCCTTGATGAGGAAAACTATTCTACATGGAGAATATAAATGAAGGTGCATTTGAAATAAATAGGAGCGGGTGTTTGGAAAGCAACTATTGGTGGATTAGTTCCTTTGAAGAACAAGTCAAATTTTGCATCTCAAAGGGAAGAGAAGAAGAATGATGCATTGGTTCTCAAGACCATTCTTAGTGGACTCTCAAGTTCTATCAAAGAGAGCATGGGACAATGCACTTCCGCCAAGGATCTATGGCTAAAGCTAGAGGAGACATACAAAAGAAAAAAGGAATACCTTAAAGACAACTCCATCAAGAACAATGAAGGTAAAGAATCTCCAAAATCCTCTATTTGCAATGATTCTAAATGTGATGATGTTGGAAAAAAGGAGGACCTTGAAGACAATTCTATCAAGATCAATGAAGGTAAAGAATCTCCAAAAACCCATGATTGCAATATTTCAAAATGTGATGATGTTGAATATTTCTCTACAAGTGAAGAAGAAAATCTAGAGATAGTATGTGTAGAATTAAATGATAGTTATCCCATGGAAGAAGTAGAATAAGAACTATCAGAGCTTAAAAGGAAAGTTGAATGGGTTCTATTTGAATACAACTATGACCATTGTTACATACAATATAACTATCTTTCTAACAACACTAAAAGGTTTCTTAAAAAGAATCAAAGGCATATCTTGAAGTTAAAGGAAATGCTCAAAGAACAAGAAGAAACTAAAAAGACTCAATTAGAAGAAAAAGAAGAAGAGATCAAAAGACTGAAGAATGAAATAGAAGAGAATAAGAAGCTAGATGATAAGATTAGAAAAAGTCTTGAATTCAATGTCCATCTCAAGACCCAAATTGAAGAAGCCAAAAGGGTAGAGGAATTACTAAAGAATCAAGTAAATGAAAAGGAAGAGTCATGTCATAAGTTGGAAGCTGAAGTTGTTGATCTTAGAAAGAAAGTAGAGAAGTCAAACAAATTCTTGAATGACTCAACAATCTTAAACGAGATCTTGGATAGTCAAAGATCACCAAATAATAAATCGGGTCTTGGATACAAGAAAGAAGCTACACATGTTGAAGCAAGAACTTCAAACAAGCATGAGGTAAGTCTCTCACTCTCAAAGGATGGAAATAATGTTGCAAGTCAATCATCTACACAAGGCAATGAAAGTTTCAAAAGAACAGAGCAAGGAAGACATCAAGAAGCCATATTTACACCTCAAGGAAGAAAGGCACCTTCAAGATGGACACCAAAGAAAAGGTATGAAAATGTTTTTCATGGTCAATGTTACTCATGTAATGAATATGGTCACAAAGCTTTGGAATGCAGATATTATGCAAGGAAAGATAGTGAAATATTTTATAACACCCTAAGGTGTTGGAGATGTAATCAAGTAGGACATATTGTTTCTCATTGTCACGTCATGAGATGCTACAACTGTAGTGGATTTGGCCACAAATACCAGGATTGCTGGAACACAAGAAGAAAGTCCATGATGAGGAATTTATATAGCATGACTAGAAGAAGGCATGAAGTTAGGAAGGAAGACATTTTTGAAAAGATGGAAGCTCAGAGCTCAAGTTCTGAAAAGTTGGGACGACTGAACAGTCATAATAGAATGGAAGCCTTAAGGGAAGCTCAAGTTTGTCATCTTCAGAAGCATATGCAGGTTACAATGGTAACAGTCGCATACATACGCGAGCTGTATGTGCAGCAGGCCACGTATTTATGGTAAAAATCCTTGGGAAAAGGGATATGCATATGAGTTGCAGCATGATATGATCGTATAACTCTGTGTTGCAAGGTCTGGCATGTTTGTTGTAGGTTTTCATGATTACATGTTGGCATACATAATTGTTGTATTTATGGTGGTGATATATGGTTGAGTGTTGAAAGACTATGTTAGATGCATGGACAGGTCCAAGGATTGTCATAGAAAGAGCAGTTGATCTATGTTCTAGTTGAGCAGTAGCATTTGCAGCAAAAGCATATTGCAGTGGTAGCATATTGTTCATATTGTAGAGAAGATAGGGGGAGACATACCCATAGGGGGTGTCATTATTCTTCCCATGATTCCAAGAGGAGAGATTTATTAGATGCAAAGATAAATACTTAAAAATGAGACCTATACTTGGAGAAAGAGCACAGAGGCATAGTTCCAAGGGGAGCGATGGACACAGGGGGAAGCATGAGCTATATATCTTTAGCATTACATCAGAGTGATATCCCTTGTTCAAAAGGGGATAGATTATTCAGAGGAAGATAAAAGGCATTTAGACAGGGGGAGCAGCCCCAAGGAGAGTTTAGGCAGGGGGAGCAGCCCCAAGGGGAGAATGACCATTTTCCATTGATGTCAAAGGGGGAGAGATAGTCACATTGATGTGATTGAGATGCATATTGATGTCGAGCAATGCCTTGTCTACATGTTGCAATCAATGATTGGTGTTGACATCAATGTTGGTATTACCATCAATGCCAAAGGGGGAGATTGTTGGATCATGTTGTCATTGATGCCAAAGGATTGATGTCAAAGGAACAATGTCTTGTCATAATATATTGATGTAGTGATTGATGGATCATGTATTGACCTTGATTGATGGATCATGTATTGACCTTGATGTCAATGGATTGATGTCAATAGGAGTCATAGTCATATGCATAGATGAAGATGGATTAATGAGTTGTAGTTGGATTGATGTAAATATGACTCATTATTGTCTTGTCATGGTTGTAAAAATGGATGAACTCTAAAGTGGTCCCCTTATGGTGAAATCCCTCATGGGAAGACGCTTTGCGGTGAAATCCAAATTGGTCTCCTTATGGTGAAAGCCCTCACATGAAGAGGCTTTACGGTTGAGTTATCCTAGTAGTATGGTTAGAGAAACCATGATTAATTGTGGAATAATGAGATGAAGATCAGTGAATTTGTCAATGAAACTATCCTAGATGGATATTGTTTTTCAAACCATTTCAGGTGGTATGTGGAACGTCACATAAATCCTCACGGATTGAGAGTTATGGCCTTACAAAGTTGGAGGACCCTCATATGTTGGCTTGAAGCCCCAAAAGGTCAAAGAAGTCAAAGTGCTTGCAAAGAAGAGATTATTTAAATAATAAATTGAAGTGACAAAATCAAATAGGATTATTTAAATAATAAAGTGAAGTGACAAAGTCAAAGAGGATTATTTAAATAATAAAGTGAAGTGACAAAATCAAAGAGGATTATTTAAATAATAAAGTGAAGTGACAAAGTCAAAG
>ML796691.1:271730-299070 GCA_009831015.1 Picea engelmannii | reverse complement strand
GTCAAGGAGGATTATTTAAATAATAAAGTAAATGGATAACTTTCTGATTATGGAAAGTGGTTATAAGAAGGTTAACCCTAAAATGAGGAAAATGGATTAAGTGGTCAAGTGACTACTGGATACATGGACAAGTGGCAAATTGGGCAAAGTTGGACATAGGTGACTATGTGGACAAAGTGGCCTAGAAGATGCTTCTAAGTAAGATACTTGGAGAGTATAAATAAGAAGCAAAGGTCTCTTGTGAAAATCATCTCTTGAGCATAGCTTGAAGAGCATAATAAGGGGTTAAAGAAAGGCAGAGCGCATACAGTTGGATGAAGTCATGGAGACTTGAGTGTGAGTTGATGCTAGGTTCTTGAAGTCTGAAGCAAGTTCCAGATTTGCATTCTAGGGGCTCAGATTTGCAATAGAAACTATGTTATGGTTACATAGTTGTCTTGATGGATATTCTTGCTTATTGTATGGTGAATGCTTAAGGAATTCCTGGTATGGATGTTGTGACATGGTTATGTTGGTTGATTGATAGAGTGAGAAACACTCTTATGATTCAGTACTAATATGATTTCCATAGTATACTGATTGCCATAGTATACTGATTGCTTATACATGACTAAGTAGCATTCATATTGAATGGTTGAGGAGCATGAGTAAGATGTGGGAGAGCATAGATGTGTTTTGATTGGTTACAGTTCAGATGGGAAAATGAAAGATAGAAGTAGATGTGACTGAAGGCTACAAAGGATTCGAGTTTTCCATAGAGAGAAAACCCTAAGGCATACGCAGGTTTTAGTACATATGCATTCTGCACTACTGATAGATCGCGTACTTATTGACAAATTGGTATCTGTTGAGGATTGATTCCCCTTCTCAGTTGGTGCTAAGTTGTGTAAGATGAGTCTTGCATTGTAGAGCTGGTGCTCTTGTGGAGTTGTAACTCTATTCAGTTGTTGTTGATAACCCAAGGATTGTAGTCTGTAATAAAAAGAAAATTGTACATACATCTTGTGTTCTTTATGTTCCTTGTGGTGATGACTTATTGATGATATATGTTGTTGTTATATGTTCACATACAACTGATTATAAATGACAGTAATGAGTGTTGAGTAATTGGTGATTTCTAGCTAATAAGTTTTGTGAAGGGAAGTTTGAAAAAGAGCCCTACATTGATTCATCCCCCCCCCCTCTCAGTGTGGTCGGTGTGTCCAACAATAATGTAATGGAAAACCGATGCATTTTCATCTTATGTACACACTAAGGAATTTCATGTAATGGTTCCTTGTGTGGTCTTGTTTTATGTCCACATTGGGAATTTATGTAATGGCACACCGATGCTTTTTTTAGTTTTATGTATGTTTTGGGGCATTTGATGTAAGGTTGTTCCAGTGCATTTTATGTTTTGGTATACACTGGGGCATTTTATTTAATGACACACCAGTGTGTTTTGATAATAAAAGCACCGAAAGAAAAAAATCCGCTACAACCTCCACCCGCCCAAATTTTTTTAGTTATATGGAACATCCGTTAAAAAATCTGCTAAAACCCCTGCAACAAATAAAGGATGTTGTAGCGAATGCTTTTTTTGAAAATGATGCAAGGAAGTCATTGACTTGACCAAGGTTAGTGAAGATCTTCTTGAGTCAAATAGAAAAGGTGAAGAGGATAAAGGGGATGAGGATAATCATGAAGGAGACATTGTTGGGACGAATGACATGGCTAAACTAATTACCCACAAGATTGCTAATCAATCCCAAAAGTTGTGAAAGAGTCAAATAATTAACAAAGGGAAGGAGCATGAGATAGAGCATTTTCATATCCATGGAAGCTTAGAAAATGTATTATCATGGGGTGATTGACAAATCCAAAACCATGTGGGGGAAATTGTCGATCTAGAATCCATCGCTTACAATTGCAGGAAGCAAGCCATCGTCAAAAGAACACAAAAAAGGGAAATATTAGATGTAGACAGTGCAATAATTTGCACAATAAAGAAGCCTTTCCTAGACACCAATAGAGAAAAGCTCAATGAGTTCTTATCTGCTAGGGTGGAAATATCTTATGCTATCATTGACAAGTCTAGGGATGATGAAAGCCAAAATAAGAATATGAGAAAGGAACTGGATTTCCTAAGAAACTAGTTAATCTACTATAAAGGATCCCCTGATGTTATAGCCAAGTTTATAGAAGATATTCAGGAAGAAGATAGTAAACATGCAAAAGTAAGAATGGATTTCATCGCCAATATTGCAGAGCTTCAAGAGGAAACTCTTCAGTTATCAATAGTACACAAATAAATCATAAAGTGGCATGAGAGGTAGGCTAAGATGAAAGACTAGATTGAATAAATAAAGGAAGGTCAGAAGGTTCAAAAAGAGGAAGATCGTGGCATGAGAATTTTAACAAAGGAAGGGATAATTTGAATACAAAAGTTGCTACACTATTGGAAAGAATCATCTATAGTGTCAAAGGATCGGGTAGGAGAGGAATGGACAACATGCATGGAATTGTGGCAGTGTATAAATAACACCATGGTTGGCAAACAACTATGTAGTTTCAACCAACTAGTATATTTTCGGTCAATCGATGAAGTTGTGTTAGATTTCAAGAAGGTGTCAGAAATGTGTGAGGTTGAGGTCAAAGGGATTACATCAATAGAAGTGACCACATCTAAAAGGTCCTAATTAAGGAAATTAGAATGTTCACTAAATTGGAATCTATGATTCTAAAAATAGAAAAGAATGTTCAGTAGTTCAAGCATGAAAAATAAAGTCTATTTTTTCCAATGGACCAACACATCTTCCCTCATTAGCGATTGTGTGAGGAAGTATTCGAACAATGGGTCGGTTACGATGTTGAACATGTAGCGATCGAAACTCCCAAATTTCCCAACTATGATGTCGAAATGCCTGAACATGCAACAACTGAAACTCTTGATCATGAAGTAATTGAAACTCCTAAGCATGCAGTATCTGAAACTCTTGATCATGAAGCAACTGAAACTCCTGAGCAGGCAACGACTAAAACTCCTAGATCACCTAAGTTATAGAAACATGTAATCTTTGTACCTTTCATACTATTTTCCTTTATGCTATTTTAGAGTTGTAATTAAAACTATAAATTGAGGAATTTGATCCTTTAGAGAGGACTTTGGACTCTAAGGAAATATTTTTGAAATCTATAGGAAAGAACTATTTCAAAGTTAATTTTGATAAAATTTGATTGGAGCAAAGGTGCTTTTGTTGGTTTGCTAATGAATTTTTGTGCATTTATTCTTTGTTATGGAGTAATCTATCATGGTTTAAACGTTTCAGTCATTTAGTAAGAATTTCAATTCCTGCTAAGTTATCTTACATCATTGAATGAATTGTTGTTATTTTTGACAAAATGTTTTTTAATTATTCTTAGTTGAAATATCTTTTGAATTAATTCTAGGTATTTTATTTTCATCTTTTTCAACTTTACGATACCTATGAATCTTGAATGTTGTTATGCAATAGAAAGCTCTTCGAGGACTTATTTCCAAAAGGATCACAAGCTATGTTTTTTATTCATTTATTTCACTTATAGGTTATTCTGCAAGAAAATATCTTTTAAATTTGTTAGATTAGTTTACTTTATGCAGTCATTTTATAAAATAGAAAAATGTAAAAAGAGAAAGGAAAACTATTAAATCCCATCAAATGATTGTCGGACCATTAACCTAAAGGATTATTCCACAAAAAATAGGGAGGAGTCTAATTAGGCCTCATCCTTGGGTTTAATCCCTATTGTTGAGCATTGGGAATGCAACCCCATCAACACAACCATAAGCTAATGCTTGAAAGATTATGAAGTTAAAATGGATATATGCTAGTCTTATTTCCAAGAAAGATATTTATTTCTAAGCCCCGACAGTATCAATCACTAAGAATCACAACCATAAGCCAACTAAAACCTACAAATCACACTTGGCAAGGGATATGTCACTTTTATAATAGCTCTAAATATATTGTATAGACAACAAACACAAGAGGACTTGCATCCTAAAGCCAACTTAATTGTGAAATCTTTTAGTCATAGGTATGTCTCATAAACCACCATTGTCTCACAATTTTGTCCATGTGGAATTCACAATACATACCCCATACACATATATACATGACAAGAGTAAAGTATTAATGTAGAACATAATCTCATCATAGGCATATGTCATTGAAATAATAGCTTGTAATACATCACATAAATAACCAAAGGACAATGAGGGCACACAAGGCATGATACCAATGTCGTCAACAATGTTCATAACAAAGTGATGGAGGATGATATCACATCAACAACTAGGAACTTTCACTCAAAATCAAGCTTCCAAATTAGCACAACTTTTTGATGCAACATTACTCTGCCTTTATTCTATGTTAAACAACACTCTCTCTCAAAACCAACAAAAACACTTAAAAGAAAAAAAGAAAAGAACACCCAAAACCCTTACCTGAAACCCAACGGCCTCATATTATTTATTTTATGAATCAATCATACCACCACAAATAGATTTCCTATAGTTTCACCTACAAACCCTCAATGCTTGGTCATCGTGCCTTTGCCCACCACACCCCTTGATTCGGATTATTTTTAGCACGAAATGAGAGCAGAGATATAATAAAGAAATGCACAGAGATATCGTGTATATCCAGTAATATATCAGAAATGTATCAGAGATGCAACCATAAACAAAGATATACAGTAATACACGATTTCTATTAATCAAAGAAATGTACAGAGACTGTAAAATACAGAGTGAAAGACTCGCTAGAATGGTGGTAGCTTATCTCTGAGAAGAGATGTGACCGCTACTTGCATCTGTGAGAAGACGATTACAATGAGGCTCTGAAGGCCTTTTTACAATAAACGGGAATGCCAAAAGTCCTAGACATCCAAAAACCTAACCCTAGGAGATGAAGTGCCAAAAGTCATGTGGGCCCTGTTTGGGTAAGTGAGTACATCAACTTCCCGGGGTCGTAACTTTTGCATACGATCTCCGTTTTAGGCGTGTGATAGCTCGTTGGAAATATCTATCCGAGGCCTACAACGCTCAATACAAAATAGCATCGTAGATGATATTTTATGAGAGAAACATACCCAAAAAAAACATCGTTTAGGGCCTCAAAATGGCCCCAGAAGTTCAGGACCCGAAAAAAAAACTGCTAAAAATAGTAAATTACCAAAATTGCCAGAAACATGTTTTGGGCCAATTGGAGAAGGTGGGTGGCCATCGATATCCTCCTGGATCACCCCTTGATGCAAGGATTTTCCGAGGGTCATAACTTTTGACCCGGTTATCCGTTTCGGATGAAATTTTACGGGAAGTTGTGTCTCGAAGATTTCACTATCGTGTCGATCTAATCTATCAGATTGAACATCATTTCAACACTTTTTTGGGTTCAAATTCCTTCATATAAGGCCTCAAATTGGGGTTTTTTATAGGATTTTTTAATTTTTCAATTATCAATTATCTCTTAGTTTATGAACTTAATCAGAAAAGTGAGTTGAAAAATAGTGTCTCTCTAGTTAGCTCTTAGTTAGTGGTCAATTTTAGAGTGATGGAAGAATTTTCTAAATTTAGTTGTTTTTTCTAAAAAATAGTTGTTTTTCTAAAATTAGTGGTTTTCAAAAATCTCAAATAATAGTTATAAGGGGTTGAACTTCCATTGTAATAGTTAGGATGGAGAAGGAATAAAAAATAGTCATTTTTCCATTCTCATGTGTTTGCATGGTTTATTTGATCTTGTGAATGAATCTCAGGCTTTGGCTACACCATCCAGTATCATAGCAAGAAGATGGCTAGGAGAGGAAGAGGAAGGTCTTGCTCAGATGCGCAGAGATATGCAAAACCTCCAAAGGAAAGTATAATATCTTACAAACATGTTGGCTAGTCAAAGTATAATACAAAGAGAAGTGTCTGATGAGGAGACAAACCAAGGAGATATAGATCAACATATAGAACATGAAGAATAACATGAAGAACATGAAGAAGAACAATTAGAGCGTGTGTCTTTTGAAGAAAGGATGCTCAGGGCTCTAGAAGGGAGAAATGATAGGATCAAGATGGAAGTTTCAGAATATGCAAGGAATCTTAAACCAAAGGAGTTAATAGATTGGTTGAACACCATGGAAATGTTTTTTGAATGGCAGCCTGTGCCAGAGGAAAAGAAGGTGAAATTTTCATGCACCAAGATGAAAGGTCACGCCATGATCTGGTGGGATCATGTGCAGAAAGACAAAGTAAGAAAAGGAAAAGACAAAATTAAGACCTGGATAAAGAAGGAGAAAAAATTGCGAGAATTTTTTTTTCCTATGGACTATGCCCGGACCCTTTTTCGTAGATTTCAAAACTTGAAGAACTTGTCCATCGTGGAGGAACTCACAAAAGAGTTTTATCGGTTGTTCATTCATGTGGATCACCGAGGAACGGATGAGCAACTGGCTGCAAGGTATGTGAATTATTTAAAATTTTCTATTCAAGATGAATTAAGCATGCATAGGGTTAGTAGTGTGGAATATGCATACCAATTAGCCTTAAAGGCAGAGGAAAAGCTAAACTGACAATTTTCTCAAAGGAATAAAGGAGAAAGGAGGGGTACATTGTCTGCCTCACCGGGTGGTTTTAACTATGGCAGAGGTGAATCATCCTGAGGATCTAAGAAAGCAGAAGATACTTGACAAGGTAACATGAACCAACCATGATGAAGAGGATTTCAGAGGGTGGATGTTACGGTGGTGGTAGAGGAGGACCTTATGTGTGTTTCAGATGTGGTGTAGAGGGTCATCAAGCATTTGAATGCCCAATTTATAACATGCAAGATATGAAGCAAGGAAAACAACCTAGTTTGAACTTGGTCCAAGCTTAGAATGAAGAAGAAGGAGTTGAATCTGAAGTCCCACCTGATATGGGGGAGAGTCTCATGATACAGAGGTCAATGGTGATTCCTGAAAAAAAGAGCAAAGGTAGGGTAGCGACAATGAATATTCTTGGCTTCAAACATATATTTTTCGAACCAGATGCACTTTCGAGGGAAGGTATGTCAAGTTATTTTTGATAGTGGCATTTGTGAGAATATAGTCTCCAAAGACATGGTAGATAAGTTGAAATTACGCTATGAAACACATCCCCATCCTTACTGAAATGCATGGTTCAAAAAGGGGAATGAAATCACCATTAATAAAATATGTTTGATCAAGTTTTCCATTGGTAAGACTTATAAAGATGAAGTATTTGTGATTTCATTCTAATGGATGCATGTCATTTGTTATTGGGGAGGCCTTGGAAATATGATAGAAAAGTCATGCACGATGGAGGAAAGAATACCTACACCTTTTGGAAGGATGCATCAAAAGTCGTCTTATTGCCCCTTAAGGATGAGGTAAAAACTGAGAATATGTTGTCAGAAAGAGATTTTGTTAAGGAAACAAAGGCAATGGGATTCTACTATGCATTAATATTGCAAAAGGGAGTCGTGGAAGACATACCAATTCCTATTGAAGTGGCCAAGTTACTAGAATAATATGTTGATGTTATCCCTAATGAACTACCTGTTCGTATTCCACCAAAGAGGGGTATTCAACATCACATTGATTTGATCTTGGGATCATCTTTACCTAATTAGGTAGCCTATATGATGATTCCTACACAAGATGCAAAGCTCAACCGGTAAGTGACAAAACTTATAAAGAAAGGTTTGGTAAGATAAAGCATGAGTCCATGTGTTATACCCGCATTATTGACTCCAGAAAAGGATAATACATGGAGGATGTGCACAAATAGTAGAGAAATCGATAAAATTACCATCAAATATAGGTTTCCTATACCATGGTTCGATGACATGATGGATGTGTTAGACAGAGCTAAATATTTTAGTAAGATTGATTTACGAAGTGGATGCCACCAGATCCGGATTCACGAAGGGGATGAATGGAAAATTTCCTTCAAGAACAGGGATGTATTATATGAATGGATGGTGATGCCATTTGGGCTATCCAATGCTCCTAGCACTTTCATGTGGTTGATGAATACTTTGCTTCAACCTTATATTGGTAATTTTGTTGTCGTTTATTTTGATGACATCCTAGTTTTCAATAACAACAAAGAAGATCACTTGCAACATTTAAAAATTATATTGGATGCATTGAGAAAACATCAACTTTATGAAAACCTGAAGAAATGTAGTTTCCTGCAAGAAAGTTTGGTGTTTCTTGGTTTTGTCATGTCAATAGAGGGATTCAAGATGGATTCAGAGAAGATCAGATAAATTTTGGAGTGGCCTAGTCCCAGGAGCATCATAGAGGTAAGAAGTTTTCATGGGATGACCACCTTTTACAAAAAAGTTATTCGAAATTTTAGTAGTATTGTAGCACCCATAATAGATTGCACCAAAGGCAAGACATTCGTGTGGACAAATGAAGATGAGGAAATTTTTAAGTTTCTAAAGAAGAAGGTAATTGAGGCACCCATATTAGGCTTACCGGATTTTGATAAAGTGTTTGAGGTAGATTGTGATGTGTCACATGTAAGCATTGGAGTTGTACTTAGCCAAGCAGGTAGACAAATTGCATTCTTTAGTGAAAAATTGAATGAGGTAAGAAAGAACTACTCCACATAAGATGTAGAATTATATGCAATTGTGCAAACATTGCGACATTGGAGGCATTATCTAGTGTCGAAAGAGTTTGTGTTAGTTACCGATCACATTGCATTAAAATATGTAAACACACAAAAAAAATTGAACAATAGACATGCAAACTGGGTCTCTTTCTTACAAGGCTACACCTTTGTTTTGAAGCAGAAATTAGGATGGTAGAATCAAGTTGCAAATGCTTTGAGTCAGCGCACTGTTCTTTTGACAACCATGGAAAATCAAGTAATTGGGTTTGCTACATTAAAGGATCTCCATGCATCTAATAATGATTTTCAGGAGATTGTGGAACAATTGAAGAATCCAGTTTTTGGGAACATGGATCTTAATCAAGGTGGATATTTTATGCAATATGGCTACCTCTTCAAAGGAAAACAATTATGCATTCCAATTGGTTCAATGAAGGAAAATATTATTAGAGAACTTCACAGTAATGGTTATTGGTAATACTTGGGTTCTTGCCACCCGACCAACACAATTAGGATGAGCAACCAAGCATAATGAAATTCAATTCCCTTCTCCTGGGCCTCCGTGCAATCCTGTAAAAATTTGTTGACTAAAAAGGTATCCCAGTTCATTTAAACTCCTTCCATACATTTCTCTATGACTACAATGACTACAACCATTACTTCATCTTTGCGACATTTCCGCAGCAGTTTGTAGGCCAATACCTACGTCACAAACCTCACATTCTTATCATTGATGTTTTTAACATCCAATCTCCTCTTTCCCCTGAATGTGTCAAATTTTTCCTTCATTGACTCAGAGAGGGATCACCCTCCCACCTTGTTGAACAATAGTCTCAAGTCTTTTTCTGCTTTGGGAAATCTTGTAATACGCACAATCAACACAGTATCAATCAATACTGGGGGATCGAGCCAGGGTGTCCCCCCATGGAAACAACTTAATAATACCTTCACACATGCATTGATTTCTGTACTCCACCCGAAATGTGGGATGTCAAATAAGTTCAATATTCCTACCTTCTGCAACCCTGATGCCCATTCTTGTGGTTCGACATAATTGCACCTACTTCAAGGATACTCCTAGTGCACAAATATCGATCCCTGGCCAACTCAGGGAATTTCTGTGCATCCATGATATCATAGTCCATAAACTTAAGGTTGGAAATCTTCTTAAGCATATATTCATCACTACTTACACTAGTTGGAACTGGTACTACCGACATTGGCTACTTTCCATTCGTTGGTAGATTTATCAGTAGCATGTCATCCATCCTTGGTGGTAAGTGGTCTCTGTGAAACTCTATTGGTAGTGTCGAAGTCGAAGCTATGGAGACCTCCTCAACCTCTGGTGATGTTACTGGTTGTTTCACTTGTTTTCTCGTTGTTGCAGATGGTCCTCAAACTCTTGTTGGTGCCATTTGTTTCTTGTGAGTGGTTCCTATACTTAGCTATGTGTCTCTTTGTGGTTCGTTGTAGTTCAGCTGTGTTCTCCAATTCACTCTGGTTCTCTCTATTCACTCTCGCTCGCATGTAACAATGATTTAGACTTAACGACTTCCTGATATTTTTGTGCTTGTGATCCAAGTGTAAATGTCTCATCTTGCTTTAACTTCCTTGTCCAATCTACCAGCGTTGTTGATGAGTTGTGAACTAAATGCTTCTTTATTGCCAAATCCATCATGTGATTTTTCCCTCGTGTCAATCTACCATGATTTCTGACGACTTTTATCATTTAAGACTTGTACAACACTTTTATGACATGTCACTCCCACCTCATAATCATCGTTTCCATGCTTTAATGCTTTTAACGGTCTTGTTATTGCCAAACTATGCACTGGTTCTTTGTTGTTTTATCTGTATGCTTCATAGTCTGTCTCGTTTGTGTCTTGTCTCTTAAACTGACGTAGTGTTATTCTGATGTGTGATAACCATTCCTTTTGCACAAGTTCCTTATCTACTTTTTATTTGATTTTCTTTTGTTTTCTAATTTTTATATGTTCTTTCTTGTCTTTCTTGCTACTATGGTACAACTACTATAATACATGTGTTCCGACACAACCCAGATTACTGTGCAGACTATCGACCATCTCTATAGAGTTTCAACAGACTTCCATTCACCATTTATTCAAGGACTTCACCATTCAAAGTTTCCAACTGCACAACACCTATCTTTGTTACTTGTTGAATCACATACGATCCTAACCAATGCATTCTAAACTTTCCTAGATGCTGCATAAACTTGTTTTCATAGAGTAGTACCAGATATACTACTTAAAACTTCTTTTGTTTAATGTGTCGATCATGCCAAGATTTCTCTCTTTCTTTCTGAACCTGTTGATGGAATCCTATGACAAACCGATCCTCATCAAGTTGTACTAATTGTGCCAACCTCTCCTCTATTGCACCAGTTTTTGATAGCTTTATGATAGTTGCAATGTGCAGGCTAGGTAGAATAAACTCCATTGGCATTATTTCTTCTTTCTCATAGACCAACCTGAAAGGTGTCTATCCTGTCAACTTCTTACTTGTAGTCCTGTAAGCCCATACTACTATAGGAACTCTTAAGTCCCAATCGTCTCTCCCTACATTGCAAATATTTGTCAAGGCATTCTCCAAGATATTATTAAAAGCTTCCATGGTTCCATTGGCATGAGGGTAGTATGGGGTACTCTTTTGGTGATGAATATGTAACTCCTCTTTCAATGTTGCAATTGTCTTGTTCAGAAAGTGTGTACCTTTATCATTAAGTAATATACACAAACATCCAAACCTTGTGACTACATTCTCGAACATAAACTACGCAATAATATTCATAGTACAATCTGTTATTGGGGATACTTCTGCCCAACTTGTTAAATACTCTGTCACAGTGATGATGTATCTCACCCTTGATCATCTTGCTTGTGGGTTGATTGGCCCCACAAATTCTATGGCCCATTTCTCAAATTCTTGCAACATAACCCATGGATTCAAAGGAATTTCATCCCTCCTATATGTATTTCCCACTCTTTGGCATATATCACATGACTGACAGTACTCCTTTGCATCCTTGTGAAGTGTAGGCCACCAAATCCCTGTGCATAAAATATTCTATGAATTTTCTCTCCCTTCATAATGTCCTCTGAAAATTCCTTCATGTGCTTCTTCAAGTATCTCGACCTTTCGTGCTCCAACACACAACGTCTCAGTATACCATCTGCACCCATATTGTATAAATTCCCTACAATCAGTTGATAATTTGTTTCTTTCACTACCAGTTGTTTCTTCTGTGCTATATTCATTTCGGATGGAGTCATGTATGTGCTTAAAAAATGTACGATGTTCAAGAAATAATCATCCACCATCCTTACTGCAAATAATTGTGCATCTAGGAAGCTATCATCTAAATTGCCTGCATCTTCTCCTGACAATATGCGTGATAGATGATCTAGTCCTACATTCAGCTTCCCCGGTTTCACTACAACCTCAAAGTCATATTCTTGAAATAATATTAACCACCTACATATTCTCCCCCCCAACATTGTCTTGTTGACTAAGTACTTTAATGCAGAATGATCTGTATACATCTTAAAATGAGACCCCAATATATAATGCTTGAATTTATGTAGTGCATAGACCATTTCCAATCTTGCTTGTTATGTGTTTATATAGTTCTTCTTTGCTATAAACAACTTCATGCTTGCAAAAAAAAAAAGGTGATCTATGTCTCCTTCCCCTGGTTGGGATAGTATTGTGCCCAATGCTATGAATGATGCATCTACATATACATGGAACTCCTTAGTCCAATCTAGAAAAAATAAAATTGGTGTGGTTACTAGTTTCTGTTTTAGGGTGTCCAACCCCTTCTAATAGTCTTCATTCCATTGAAACTTCATTTCATTCTTTAGTAACTTCTCCATCGATGTTGTGATCTGTGCATATCCCTTGATACATTTCTTGTAATAACCTATATGACCCAACGTTTCCCTCAATTTTTTGACTGATGTAGGTGGTTCTAACTCCAGAATGAATGTGATTTTGGTTGGATCTACTAATATTCCCTATTTTCACACTACGTGTCCTAACAAAATTCCAAACGGTGCACAACAAACACACTTCTTCATGTTCAAAAAATTATGACACTACCTGCACCGATCCAACATAATGCTAAGAACTTCTATATGATCCTTCAGTAGACTGAACACCATCTGTTACAGGTGAATCCTCCTGCGGATAAGCAGATTCCCTCTTGGTATCTAGACCCCTAAAACCAAGATAGAAAGGGTGTTATCATTGGTCACTGACATCCTTTTAGATCTAATTAAGCTAATGAATGAAGAGGAAGAAGAAAAGTGTACCTTTTTAAATGGCGTGTGTCCTTGTAAAGTCCAAGTTGAGCTTCAATCCCAAGTTCCTCGATAGGTCCTGTAGAACAAACAAAGATACAACAAGCTTCCTATTCTACTGAGATTAGCTCAAATACAGATCTATCTACTAGAGACAAGTTTATTTGGAACAAACACAAACTTGAAAGAAACAGGCCAAGCATATATGTATATTAATGAGAACAAATGAAAAGTACTTACAATCTTCTGATGAAGGTGCAACAACTTCTTCCAGCTCTCCTTTTCCAACCCCTTTGCTCAAGTAATCTACATTGATTATGCTTCAATGGCATCTCACTTATGGGATCATAAGTTTGGTGTAATTCTCAATCTCCATATCTCCTTTCACCATGAAGAGGCCTCCTTATATAGCCTTGGAGAGATCTAACCACTTGAGAGATCTTTGGGATAAGTTGAGGATTCCTCTCCTTCAGTAGTGGATCTCCCCTAAGATCATGCCTTGACCTCATATTTGAATCCAACCACCTTCAGATATTGAGGGGATTCTTCCTTGATTTCCTCCAACAAACCAAATTTCGCCCAAAAAAGGCCAACACTCCCTCAAAAGGGACACAGAGCATTGGAACACTCCCCTAGAAGAGGGTACAGAGTGCCAACGCTCCCTAACATTATGTAGGGGAGCGCTCCCTAACAGTATGTAGGGGAGCGCTCCCTTCCAAATTTGACTTTTGGGTGGCCTTTTCAGTGGCAAAAGGCTTGTACTCCTTGTCAATTGATTTTTCTTCTTCAAGACTAGTCTTTGAGGTGTCTTAAGTGTCTTTACGATGTCGTTAGAGAGACAACATAGACAAGATAATGTTTGTGGCACTTGCAACACTTGCGACCAATATTCAACACTTGCGATATTTGTAACGACAACACTAGCCATCATTGCAATGAGTGATTTTGATGTGTAACAGATTGCCCCCCAAAGTGAGAAGTCAGAAGATGATGATGACTGAAGTACTTTGTAGACTTTTTCAAGCAAGGGTGTGGACACAGAGAGGCTGGAAAAAGCTGCACACAACCATCAAACAAATATTATGACATTTTTCAAACCCAAGGCAGACATACCTATGCTTGAGTGATAAAGACTTTTTTCAGGTATGGCCGCCATAGAATACATTGCAGATCCATAATTATATTGACAAAAAATGTATAGCCACTGAAGATACAATGTGGATCTATACTCCTATGACCTGAACTGGTCGTAGCCACGAAAAATACACAGTGGATCTATGAGACGACAAGACACAACCACAACCAATACAAAGTGGATCTACGTAACAGTATATGTGTCAAAGTTAAAAAGAAACTCCATTGCAACCTGGGAAAAGTACATATCAGAGTGATAACGCAATCCCATGGTCTTCATACCGATCCCGATGCAGTACGATTCTAACCATGTGAATAGATGTCATGATGTCGAACATGGCAGAAACCACTTGATTACCGGTCAATGATGTAAATCGTTAACAAGTGCGAGGGAAATCACCATTGATGTCAATGATTCCCAAGGTACTCTAGTACATTCCAATGAATGTGAATGGACGAGCTGAAGTCGAACATCCATGGAATCATCTGATCATAGGTAAATGATGCAAACCCACTGTCGAACGTGAGGAGGCCTACCATTGAGGCATGTAGGTCCCAAGGTACTAACTGGTTTCTAAGTCTATTTCCCAGATGATGTGTTGAGGTCAACAGGAATAGACTCGTCACAGTAGGGCCTTGATGTATCCCCCATCAATGACACGAAACTGACATAGAGATTTAAATTGGTAGATCAAATGAACATGGACTGACAGAGGTATTGAAACAAGAATATTTGTGATGGCTGACTCTCGAGGCAAATACTTCCCTTGAACACTGAGGCACAACAGCATAAACATGACATGGACCAAAACATGATGATGCAATGGACACTGTGAATTTCTTCGGGTGACCCAAAGGAGTAAGAAAACTCAAAGGATTGGTTCAATAGAGGTTCAGCAGATTGAAATGCATGCAAATACAAAGTGTCGTGTTCAAGGGCGGCCGTAAGAGTTACTAGTAGCGTTCTCAAAAACTGCTTAGCTTTCTTCCTTTAATTTTTCCCCCATCCAGATAGATGAGTACCTGTTTTTAATTTAACGAGCTCGAGGAGGGTAATACATGCTTGATATAACTCACCTTCGGTAAGTCCCTCTTCCTTTGTTTAACGAACTAGAAGAAGTAAGGGTTCGGTCTCATATGAGCCCTTCAATGTATGAATGTTTAATGAGTCCTGAGAAGGTAAACTCAGTGGTTTTCATATTTAGAGAGTCTAAATACAACTTAAAGACGACTCCAATGTTGTCCTTTTTTATAATATTAGTCTTGCGAGGCCGAAAAAGAGACAAATTATCACTCAAAAGATGCCCTTTCAAACCTTTCAACGAGTGGGAAAGGAAGTAAGATCATCGACAATCTTTTCATGTTTAGAGAGTCTGAAAAGAGTTTAAAGAAGACTCCAGGGGGTTCCTTTTTTGTTTATCCATGTGGGTCCGAAAAATGGATAAAAGTTTACCCAACACGTTCTTATATTTTTGAGCTTAAGAACGAACTAAGACTATGCTCGTAAGAGTGACAAGATAAAAAACGAACAAAACTGCTCTGAAACCTGTCAATAATGTCAAAACTACATTCCAGGTGATTAATAAGGCCTCCAAAATATTTAAAAAAACCCAAAAACTATATCTTTAGGCAAAAAATGAAATGTATAATAGTAAAATGGGGTAAAAAATGTCATTTACCATTTCATTTGTGCCAAGATTTGTAGCAGTGGAGAATTTGTGCTTTGGAGGTGAATCTTGCATTGCTCGGTGTCGGAGCTATGGTCAACCATTTTTCTCGTCGTTTGGACCAGGTTGGTGCTCTTCTTCCCTTCTTTCATTTGTATGGTTCACATTTTCTTTTAAGGCAATAATTATTTATAAAACATGATGCCCTGGGTCAGCCCAAGCGCCCAAAAAGCTCGACGCTCCTCTAAAAGTTGTGGGGGAGTGTTGAATGTCTTGGAAAACACCCCTCCTAGTCAATGAAGAATGCATTTATGCTCTGTTGTAGTGGCTATGAGGGCGTTTCCCAAAAAAACACAAGAAAAATGCCCAAGAACGACCAGCGTGCGCTCAAAACATGAAGGGGGTGTTTTTGAATTTTTAAGTGCTTTAGTGGCCAATGTAAGGATGCGTTGGCACCCTGATGTTCATGCAAAGGGGGTGTTGGCCTTTTAAAAAATCAAACAATCATTTTTTAAAGTTTTGAAAATTGCCCAAAAATTGCCGAAAAAATGTGATTTTTAATGAAAATTTTATTGTGTATGATTGCATGTGATTTTGGCAACAATCATGCTTGAGTGTAAAGAAAGAGAGCATGATCTCGATGACATGGCCACCTTGAAAATTCCCCGATCGAGAGCCACATTGAGGGATTGCGGTCTCCTCAAATATTTCAAAATGTAAAAAATGAAGAAAGAGGTCCTTCTTCTTGAGCATATGATCGGGTTGTGGAACATTGCGAAACAAGGATTCCAGATGGGAATGCAAATTCTTACCATCAAGTTGGAAGACGTGTACTTCATAACTGGTCTCTCAAGAAGAGGGGCTCCCATAGTTCTAATCGGACAACGGGCACTTCTCGCGCCTGTGGATGAGTATCTGGCAAACCATTGTGTCCCAGGAGCGAGACTGGTGGGTGATAGAATTGCAATCAAAGATATTAGGGATCTATCTCTTCGATCCATTCTATTTTCCATTACAAGTATAGTGGGAAGTACGAGTGCTCACCTAGTTTCAAGATCACAGGTGGCCTATGGTTTACAGTGTCTAGAGCCAACACTGTTTAACTGGAGTGCAGGGTTCCTTCATCATGTGAAGGAACATATTACGAGATGCAGAACAGGGCAGCACAAGCAGTTTGGATATGGTTCATTCTTGGTTTCGTTCTTCTTAGAACGCATTCCTGGGATGCAACCTCGGATTTCATTAGCAGTATGGCCAGTGGGAGAACCACGTATGGAGCGGTGGACCAGCCTATCTCTAAGACTAGGCCCAGATTCACTTGTGATTTCTTCACTTGGCTGAGATGCCAATTGATCATGATAGAAGATTTTTCATATGTCAGAGTAGATTTATGGGGCATCATGGATTTTTTTCTTCCAGAAGGCGAGGATTGGGATGCGTCAGGTAAGAAACCAAACAATGATCTCGTCAAGTGTTTTTAATTTTTGGATGTTATAATTCTTTTTAGGGTACATAGAAGAGTCTTTAACAGACATATTGTTTCATCATGCAGATAGAGGAGCAACACATCCGACAGATATACCAGCACTGGGGCATCGCGGGGATGCTCAGATAGCGGTAGATCAAGGGGTAGCAGCATGAGGTGGAAAGGAGGTTGAAAGGAACCTACAAGGTCTCACGATGGGCATCCCTTCTCTTAGGAGGCAGGAAGTGCCACTACATCTACAAAGACAAAATGTGGGAGTGTCTGAGAGTCTTAACTCTCTACTGAGGCGAATAGCCCATGCAGTGATATGTTACTCACAGCATAATGTGATGCAGGGAAATTAGGATATTCCTGATGATTGGATAGTCTGTATGACAATGTTTATGGGTGCGAGGACCCACATTTTTCCTATCTATGTACCATTTTTTATGTGATCAAACTTTTTCAGTCACATCGTATATATATACATTTCCAAGTTTTTACAATGCCAAATGATTTTCAAATGATGTATTTTATGTGATGTGTTTTAATTTGCATGATGATATGTGATGTGATTCATTTCCTTTATGAAAACTTATCTATGTGCGAGATATCTATCCATAATGTAATTTGATAATGAATCCAAAATGGTATTGAGTTCTCTTGGTATGTGTCGGTATTCGATAAAATCAAACGTTCATTCAAGACGATGAACTCGTAGGTGGAGTCATAGCAGGATAGGATTGCGAATAGTGTAGATTCGATTGAGTTGACATACCATAAGTTGAGAGTCCAAATTGAAAATTATGCGAGAAATTCCTAGGGAGGATGCTTTGGTTAAAAGTCCGATGACAACATGATATTTTGCCATGTTATTAGTTGTCAATCCTAAGCAAATACCTTTGGAACTCACCAAATCATTAGAGTGGTAAATGAACCAAGCTGCAGAAGCAACATTCTGGGTGTGCCGACTAGCACCATCCGCAAACCCGACAAAGATAGGAAAGGAAGATGTAATCTTCACATGAAAACACAAGACACAGTATAAGCGGCTAAGGAAAAAACTCGAGCACGCAAAAGAAAAAGACACACCAAACTAAAATACAATAGTGTACAAAGCACGTATGCTAGATGTCCTAAGCATAATACTTCTTAAGGTAAAGCACGTTCCCAGGCTCACCGACGGAGATTCCATCGTAGTCCACTAACTCATAGGCATCTCTATGTAGAACATGTTTCACGATGTAAGGACCATGCCATAGAGGTTCTAAATTCCCTGTCCCTAACTTATCATGAGCCTGGTCATAAACGAGGACAAGGTCTCCTTCTGCAAAAGTGCGAGGATGGACGGATTTGTCATATTGATTCTTGTTGAAATAAACTGCAAAGTGTATTCTTATTATTATTTGATATATTACTCATTAGATCAATCCCCATTGTGGATTGATCATGTCGGCTATTGTAAAAGGACCAAATCCCCTTTTGCGGATTGGTCATAATGTAATTGTAAAAGGCAAAAGAAGAAGTCGGCCCCATGATATATTTAAGAGGCCCCAGAATATAATAAAGGTGGTTATAACCACCCAGTTTGAGAAGTCAGCCCTGCCAGTGAAGAGACACTTCACACGTGGTAGATTTGTATAAATAAGGAGGCTAGCGCCTCACTTAGACACACACCTCACTTGATCATTAAGAGACAAGTTTCAGAATTGCAGTTGGAGAAGAGAGAGAGAGAGAGAGGCACATATTTGGGAGAGGATCTTCTGTATTAGCTTGAGTTATCTCTTGGCATTGTATTGGCTATCTATAATATGGAAGTTTTGTTGGGTTTTCTTCCCCTAGAAGGTTTCCCAGAATAAATGTTGTGTCTCTTGTGATTGTGTATTTCTCAGTGATCTTGTCTTATGTTGTTGTTATCTATTGAAATGCAAAGAACTATAATAATGGCTTAAACATTAACATGGTATCAGAGCCAAGCTGAAGAAAGAATCTTTCAAAAGAGTGAAAAATGTCATTGTTGTCGTACATGCAAATTAGGGCTTTTTATGGTGAAGCTTTTCAGCCCTAAAACCACCTAGAAAAGTGCACCCTCCCCCAAGGATTACTTTGGCACTCTCAGCGCACCTTTTCAGTGGCTAGATCTCCTGGAAAGTGAAACCCTAGTTTCACAAAGTACCAGAAGTACCAGAAAACCAATGTACCAGAAGTACCAGAGGTACCAGAAAACCAGAAGCACCAGTCTAGAAATCCGCAGATCAAGTTTGGAGGAGAAAAAGTTGGATTTTCTCAGATCCAAACACACTAGGCTACTCGCCTCAACCAAGCGCACCTCCTGGTAAGTTTAGAATTTGATTTTGAGCATTTTCATTTTTCGGTCATTTTCCTAGCTCTAGGTAAAAGATGTCTGCAAGCACTAAGCTTGTTGACAAGCTGGAAGGTGTGGAAAACTTCAGTTCCTTGAAGTATAGGATTGGAATCATTCTTGAAGAGAATGACCTAGAAAAATTCGTCAAAGGAGAAATTCTGGAACCATACGATGCTACAGAAAAAGCCAAGCATCAAAAGGACACAATCAGGGCCAAAAGAATCATTGCAGATTCAATAAAAGACCACTTGATTCCTTATGTGTCATCTAAGAAGACTCTAAAAGAAATGTTTGATGCCTTGACCAGACTATATGAAGGAAAGAACATAAACCAAAAGATGAATCTAAGAACTCAACTGAAGAATACAAGGATGCAGAAAGGAGAAACAATTCGGGAATATTCCTCCAGAATCTCAAAATTCAAAGAACAGTTAGAAGCGATTGGAGATACCATAGATAAAGATGAACTCATAATGAAAGCCCTAAATGGTCTCACAATACCTTGGGATGCATTCATCCAAACGATATGTGCCAGAATGGAGAAACTGAAGTTTGATAGTGTATGGGAAGAATGCTTCCAAGAAGAAACAAGAGTAGCTAACCGTGAAGCGCTACTGACAAGAGATGATGATCAAGCCCTAGCTACTCACACCAAAAGAGGAAGGAAGAAACCCTACTTCCAAAATGAGACTCATAAAGAGCCCAACCGCCAAACAAATTCAATAATAAGGAATCTCATCCAAGGATATTTCAGAAGAAAGGACAACGAAAGGAAAGAGATTACTCATTTGTACAATGCTACCATTGTGATAAGATGGGACACATTGCGAAATTATGTCCAGCCAGACGAGAAGAATACAAGAGAAAACATAAGAGGCACCATGCCCATGTAGTCGAAGATGAAGAGTCGTCTGCAAAGATGATAAGAGAGCAGATCAAAGACCATGTCTTAATCTCGGCCCTCTCAGGATCTGTAACAACTGGAGAGGACATTTGGCTCATTGATAGTGGTGCATCCAAGCACATGGCAAGAAAAAGAGACATCCTCTCTTGTATTTCAGAAAATAACTTTTCTCAGAAAGTGACACTTGGAGATGATTACCAATATCCCATCAAGGGAGTGGGAGAATCAAACTGCAAACTGAATTTAGTGAATTCATTAAAGATGAAGGATGTACTATATGTACCAGGTTTGACTAAGAACCTACTCTCCATTTCAGCTTTAGAAAAGAAAGGCTTTAGAGTTTCCTTTATATATGGAGAAATTATTATGTGGGCTAAAGGAGAAACCTTAAATGAATCAATCATCATTGGAAGTGAAGAAAATGGCTTGTATAAACTAAAGGGTCACTCAGAGGCTTCCATGACCCACACCATTGAAAACTCATGTGAACTCTGGCATAAAATATTATCTCACATCAACTACAAGGCACTGCCATACATATGCAAAGCGGTCACAGGTTTACCAGAACTCAAGGTTGACCATGAAGGCGTATGCAATGGATGTGCACAAGGGAAGAACATCAAGAACCCTTTTTCGAAGAGAGACAACAAAGCAGAAGGAGTCCTAGAGCTCATTCATTTAGATGTATGTGGCCCAATGCCATCATCCTCCATTAGTGGGTATGTATATTATGTATCATTTATTGATGATTATTCTCGTAAGACCTGGGTATATTTTTTGAAATCTAAAGATGAAGTGTTCAACAAGTTCAAGGAATTCAAAGCCTTGATAGAGAATCTTTCTGAAAGAAAGATTAAGATGCTCAGGTCAGATAATGGAGGAGAATATACCTCAAAAGAGTTTTTGAACTTCTGCAAAGATGTTGGGATCAAGAGGGAACTCACTACTCCCTATAATCCCCAACAAAACGGTGTATTTGAACGAAAGAATAGAACGACAATGGAAGCTGTGAAGACTATGATCCATGATCAAGATCTTCCTATGTGCTTATGGGTAGAAGCGGCAATGGAAGCTGTATATGTGCAAAACCGATTGTCCCATAGTGCACTTGGGCTCAAGACCCCGGAAGAGATGTTCACTGGAAAAAATCTAGAGGTAAGCCATCCCAAAATATTTGGCTGCCCAGTATTTATTCATATACCGAAATAGAAGAGAAACAAGATGGAACCTTTAGGAAAGAAGGGAATATTTGTGGGATGATGTGAGGTCTCCAAGGCCTTCAGAATCTATATACCAGTTCACTGTCACATTGATATTAGCAAGGATGTGACCTTTGATGAAGATGCAACGCTCAAGAAATCAAGAAGATGCCAACTTGAAGAAGTATATGAAGAGGAACCCGTAATCCCCAGAACTGCAGTGAGGGAGGTTCCCAGAGCCGCAGAACCAGTGAGGGAAGTCGTAACTTCCCCTGATGAGGAAATTCTAGAAGACCATGATATATTAGAAGTTCAAGAACCTCCTCAGATGACGATCCTCCATAAAGAAATCCAGCTTGGGCTAGAGAGCTTATTCAAGATGGAGAGAAATATGGTGTTCCCGAAGGAACCACGAGACCTGTGAAGAGACCTAAGACATTCTCCAGTTATATGGATTTGATGTGTGATCTCCTAGAAAAGGAGGCTACCTTCTTTGAAGAATCCATTCAGAAGAAAGAATGGGTAGATTCCATGACAAAAGAATACCAATCCATAATAAAGAACAATGTATGGGAAATAGTTCCCAGACCAAATAGCAAGGATGTGGTATCATCCAGATGGCTCTTCAAAATAAAACATGCTACTAATGGAAGTATTGAGAAGTATAAAGCAATATTTGTCGCTCGTGGCTTTTCTCAAAAGGAAGGCATTGAATATGAAGAGACGTTCGCTCCTGTAGCCAGATACACTTCGATCAGAACCATCATAGCTCTTGCAGCTAAGATGAAGTGGAAGTTACACTAGATGGATGTGAAGACAACTTTCCTAAATGGTGTCATCAAAGAGGAAGTGTATATAGATCAACCTCAAGGATTCAAAGTTGAAAACAAGAAGTATCATGTCTACAAATTGAAGAAAGCCTTATACGGATTAAAGCAAGCCCCTAGAGCTTGGTATGGCCATATAGACAGTTTTCTGATGAGCTTAGGATTTACCAAGAGTAAAGCAGATTCTAACCTCTACTTCAAGGTCATGAACGATGAGCCAGTAATACTATTACTGTATGTGGATGACTTATTCTTAATCGGAGAAGAAAATCTCATCATTGAATGTAAGAAGAGACTTGCCTCAGAATTTTAAATGAAAGACCTTGGCCTAATGCATTATTTCTTAGGTCTTGAGGTATGGCAGAGTCCAGAGAGTATCTTCCTTAACTAAGGGAAGTATGCAGTCAAAATCCTGAAGAGATTCAACATGTTGGAATGCAAGTCCATGAATACACCCATGGAAGCGAAGCTAAAGCTGTTGGTCGACACTTCGTCAGAATTGATTGATGCCACGATGTACAGATAGATTATTGGATCGCCGATGTACCTGACGAACACCAGACCAAACATTTGTTTTTCCATGAACACCTTGAGTTAGTTTTTGGTAGAACCCAGACATGTTCACTTAGTGGCTGCAAAACATGTGATGAGGTACCTTAAGGGTATGATAGATTGTGGTCTCAGCTATGATGGAGATCATGATTTCACATTGAGTTGATATACTGATGCAGATTGGGCAGGAAGTGTTTCTGACAGGAAAAGCACTTCAGGATGATGTTTCAGTTTGGGATCAGCCATGATCTCATGGCAGAGTAGAAAGAAATCCAACATTTCTCTCAGCACAGCGGAAGCATAATACACTGTTGCATGTTCTGCCAGCTGCGAAGCTATATGGCGTCAAAAGTTGTGGACCGGTCTATTTGAACTAGAGATGGAAGTAACCACGATACTATGTGACAACCAGAGCTGCATAAAGATGACAGAGAATCATGTATTCCATGATAGGTCGAAGCACATAGAGATCCGATATCATTACATTTGTGACATGATGCAAAGAGGAGCCTTAAAGCTCCAGTACGTTAGCACGGATGAACAGGTTGTTGATGTGTTGACCAAGCCTCTATCTCGTGTAAAGTTTGAGCACTTTTGAGATAAGATTGGTATAGTCCAAAAGGACCTTCCTCGAAAGGGGGAGTAGTTGTTGTGATAAGACATCTCTTGCTTCCAGCTTTATTTATGTGATGTAAAGCAAGACGATGTGATGAGACTAGTACTGTGCTTCTGGCTTGACAGCTATGACGTAAAACCAGTCTAGTATCTTGCTTCCAACCTGATGGTTGTGACATAAAGCAAGACGATGTGATAAGACTAGTACTGTGCTTGCGGCTTGATAGTTGTGACGTAAAGCCAGTCTAGTATATTGTTTCCAACATGATGGTTGTGATGTAAAGAAAGACGATGTGATGAGACTAGTATTGTGCTTCCGGCTTGAAAACTATGACGTAAAGCCAATCTAGTATCTTGCTTCCAACCTGATGGTTGTGACGTAAAACAAGACGATGTGATGAGACTAGTATTGTGCTTCTGGCTTGACAGTTTTGACGTAAATCCAGTCTAGTATCTTACTTCCATCTTAAGTGCTATGACATAAAGCAAGACGTTGAGATGAGACTAGTACTGTGCTTCCAGCTTGAAAAGTTGTGATGTAAAGCCAGTCTAGTATCTTGCTTCCAGTTTGATTGTTGTGACGTAAAGCAAGACGAGTACTGAGCTTCCATCTTGACAATTGTGACATAAAGCCAGTCTTGTATTATGATGAGCCAGCCTCATACTGTGATGATGATGATGTATTAGTTTTATACTAATACATATTTATGCAGATGATGATTGCATTCCTTCGAGAATGACAATGTTGCCGATGAAGAAAACTTTCGATGATTTATAGATATGCCAGTCAGTGTTCCAAGATGATATTGATGATGTTGTCCTCTCACCCACTTGATTTTGTTGATGATGTTGTCCCCTCTCTCTCACTTGATGTTGTTGAAGAATACCCTTCTTGTTAAGGGGGAGTGTTGAAATAATGTAACTGCAAAGTGTATTCTTATTATTATTTGATATATTACTCATTGGATCAATCCCCATTGTGGATTGATCATGTCGGCTATTGTAAAAGGACCAAATCCCCTTTTGTGGATTGGTCATAATGTAATTGTAAAAGGCAAAAGAAGAAGTCGGCCCCAAAATATATTTAAGAGGCCCCAAAATATAATAAAGGTGGTTATAACCACCCAGTTTGAGAAGTCGGCCCTTCCAGTGAAGAGACACTTCACACATGCAAGATTTGTATAAATAAGGAGGCTAACACCTCACTTAGACACACACCTCACTTGCTTATTAAGAGACAAGTTTCATAATTGCAGTTGGAGAAGAGAGAGAGAGAGGTGCATCTTTGGGAGAGGATCTTCTGTATTAGCTTGAGTTATCTCTTGGCATTGTATTGGCTATCTATAATAAGGAATTTTTGATGGGTTTTCTTCCCCTGGAGGGTTTCCCAGGATAAATGTTGTGTCCCTTGTGATTGTGTATTTCTCAGTGATCTTGTATTATGTTGTTGTTATCTATTGAAATGCAAAGAACTATAATAATGGCTTAAACATTAACAATTCTTGATTCACTTTTGATATGTCTCGTTAACGAGAGCAGCATCACGACGTGTTTCATCCAACCTAGTCAAGTGTAAGAAACATTCTTCTTCGGTGGAAGTGTGGGGCAGGATTTCTACCTTGAGTTTCAACGAGGGAATTTCGCACTCGATTGGTAAAACAACTTCTATGCCATATACTAGCTGGAAAGGAGTGAATCCAGTAGCAATTTTCACTGAAGTAAAGTAGGCCCAGAGAGTGGAGAAAAGTTGTAGATGCTAGGATGTCTTGTTGGCCCCTACCATCCGTTGGATCATAGTTTTGAGGACTTTGTTGATAGCTTCAACTTGTCCATTCGCTTGAGGATAGTACGGGGATGAGTTCTCATGGAGAAAACCCAACTTGGCATGCAACTCACTCATCATCTGGTTTTTAAAGTGTGAACCATGATCAGTGACAATGGCGTGTGGAACACCAAAATGAGTGATGATGTGGTTAAAAAAGAAAAGAGATGCAGTACGACCATCATTCAGAAAGGTAGGCATAGCCTCAGCCCATTTTATAAAGTAGTCGATGACAACGATTATATAGCCGTGCCCCCCGACTGAGGTAGGCTTACATTGCATGAAATCAATCCCCCATTTGGAAAAGGGGTTGATGGCAACAATGGGATGCAGCGGAGCAGGGTGGGTTCGTGCCTTTTTGTGAAAAACTTGGCAGGGTGGGCATTTTTTGACTGCCTCAATACAATCTTTGAAAATTGAGGGCCAAAAGTAGCCGACACGTAATATTTTCTAAGTTGTAGCCATCCCAAAAAGATGACCGCCACAGGATCCAAGGTGACAATCATTAAGCACGCATTCAGCCTCTTCATGAGTTAGACATCGTCGCATGATAGTGTCAATGCCATGGCGGTATAAAGTGTCACCGATAATAAGGTAATGACAAGAATGGTGGCGAATATGATGACGTTATTCATGAGAGATATCGGGTTGAAAACGTTGGATCTGGAGATAAAGAAGGATATCTTCATACCAAGGATCGGACGTGCTAATGAGGAACAAAGTTTCAACCAGGAGATAATCTTTGGGCTCAGTATCTTCATCAGCATGGGGAAGGTCGCAAATAATCTCTGCAAACACTAGGGATTTTTTAGCTTTGGATTTAGTGAACTTGAGATCAAATTCCTGAAGGATAACAATCCATTTCAAATATTTCCCCCCAAGAACTTGACGTGTTAAAATGTGGTACATGGGGTTTGAGTCCGCAATAACCATGGTGGTGCGTAGCAAAATGTAGTGATGGAATCTCTGGATAGCGGTGATGACTGCCAGAGCCAACTTTTCAACATGTGAATATCTGAGCTCTGGACTGTTGGAAGATTGATTGTTGCCATTGATGTCAACCCTAGTCATGGGTTTTGGACTGCAAGATTGATAAAGGTATTTGGACATGAAGGAAAATGCACATGCATATACAACACCCATGAATGGATAGTATACATCATGTTGTTTCCGGTGGTATGTGGCACGTCACATGGATCCTTGTGGTTGAGGAGAAATGAATTTTTGAAGATGACAAAGTGAATTGAAAAAGGAAGTACATGTAGGCCCTGAAAATAATTAAAGAAAATAATTACAAAATAAGAAAGTATCAGGTCGGCCCTAATGTTAAAATGAAGTGACATAAATGGTATAAATAAATATCATTATACATTCATTTGATACAAGTCGAATTTCAGAGGGAAGAAGAAGTAAAAGAAGGTCGGATTTCAAGGGAGGATGAAATCTTTTGGTGTATTGTGGTGTATTGGTGTAACTCTTATACTATTGTTCACTGCTCATTGGATATAATTGAATGGTTTAAGTATAAGTTGAAAAAGGTTTTTAAATTATACTTGATACTGATTCAACTTATAGTTAAAGGTTTTTAAATTATAAGTTGAAGAAGCAAGACGAATAGCAGAAGTAAAGAAGGTCCAAATGATAAAGAAAGAAGAAGATTGTGAGAAACTTGAACAAGAAGTTGTCACATTGGGGAAGAGCTTAAGAAACTCTCAAGTGCCAAAATACTTAACACATCTTGGATGCATGGGTGAAACTTCATACAAAGAAGATGCAAATACCAACAAGCAGGTTGAAGAAAGAGCTACACAGACAGTTGATGAGAAGTGGACCAGG
>ML796691.1:216416-269722 GCA_009831015.1 Picea engelmannii | reverse complement strand
TAAGAAAGTGTCAGGTCGGCCCTAATGTTAAAAGGAAGTGACATAAATGGTATAAATAAATATCATTATACATTCATTTGATACAAGTCGAATTTCAGAGGGAAGAAGAAGTAAAAGAAGGCCAGATTTCAAGGGAGGATGAATTCTTTTGGTGTATTGTGGTGTATTGGTGTAACTCTTATACTATTGTTCATTGCTCATTGGATATAATTGAATGGTTTAAGTATAAGTTGAAAAAGGTTTTTAAATTATACTTGATATTGATTCACCTCCCTCTCAGTATCAACATGGACCAGATAGACTTTTACTCAAATAATATATCACGTGTTCCTTGCCGTTAGGGTCCTCTTGAACTAACACCATGCCAATAGTGGAAGTGGAGGCTGCTAAGTAAAGGATATAGTCCTTTGTGTAATTTGGAGGATGTAACAAAGGAGAGTTGGCTAATGCATGCTTAAGAGCAGCAAAGGATCGTTTAGCAGTGTCATCCCAGATAAAAGGGGTGTCTTTCTGTAACAAGCGCATAAATTCTTTTGTAATCTCAACGTAGTTACAAATGAAACGATGAAGAAAGTTTTCTTTCCCCTGCACTTTGGAGTTGTGTCAGATTGTTAGGTGGAGGTAAAGCCAAGATAGCCTTAATTTTTAAGGGATCCACCTAAATCCCATCCTTGGAAACAATGAAGCCGAGGAGTCGGCCTGATTCGATAACAAAAATACACTTATGTGGGTTCAAACGAATGCGATAGAACCGACATCAAAGAAAAATAGTCTGTAGATGACCAAAATGGTTTGATCAATTGGATGAGTGGGCAAGTAAGTCACCGAGGTAAGGCTCCGCAATATGTTTGATATCCTGGAAAGCATGGAACATGGCTCGCTAGAATGTAGCACCAACATTTTTAAGGCCAAAAGGTTTTCGATAGGTGAAAGTTCCCCACGAGCAGATGAAGGTTGTCTTATGCTGATCTACAGGTCAAATGTCAATCTGGTTGTACCCTGAGAAACCATCCATGAAAGAGAAAAACACACTACCAACGCAATTATCAATAATTAGGTCGATGAAGGGAGTAGGGTAGTTGTCTTTCGGACAAGCCTTATTGAGGTCCCTATAATCAACGCAGACAGGAATGGTCCCTTGCTTCTTAGTAACCGTAATAATGTTTGAAACCCATTCCATCAAAGGGACAGGATATATGAAGCCATATTTCAATAATTTTTCAACTTTTGCCTTAATAGCCGTGGTCTTCTTAGGATGGACCGGGCGAAGTTTCTGTCGAACAGGTTTTACACCTGGGTAGGTTTTAATCTCATGCACAATGATCGAAGGATCGATCCCTGGCATCTCTTCATATCTCCAAGAGAAGACATCGCGAAATTATTTAAACAAAGCGGTATAGGAAACCACTTCCTCGGGTGTACAATTAACGACAAGATTAATATTTTCTACGATACCTTCCTTGATCGAATATCTATTTCGACTATAGAGGTAATTTTGCCTAAATTCCCTTCATAAATAACATCTTGGGTAAGCATAGGTGATTGGGGAAATTGGACAACATCAGAGGGGAAGATAGAATGTATATCTTCCTGGATTTCTTCAAGAGGTGGAAGAAAAGAGGATCGATGATGGCTATCATCCCAAGGTACGTTGTCAATGCTAAGCATTTCCATTATTGATTCATCAGAAGGAAAAATTTGGGAGATGTAGTCAAGTGCATACGTCAAGGGACTTAACCATGATGGCATCGAGTAGCTGTCGGGTGCCAATAGATGTTGGTCATCCGAGGAGGGAGATGCAGATTGGATAGCAACGTATGAGGTTTTGGCTAGACTAAGTGGCATGGTGTCACCTAGGACATCGAATTCCAATGGACTAGGTACAACCCAAGGGTAAGATTATTCTAGGGATTGATAAACCACAGTCGAAATCATATTGATTGTGGTAACATGATTTGCAGTGGGTGGAAGCGGTGTAGGGAAGGTACCCATAAGGCTAGAGTCTTTCAACAAGACAACACCAACGCTTTCATACGTGATCTTGTGATCTCCCATAAAGGGAATATTGTTGGTAGCAGGAGTGCGAGCGTCAAGTGTACATAAATCTAACTGATCGACGATGACAATTTTGCCTCGATGAGGAAATTGCACACATTGAAATACTGACGAAGCAACGACAGACATAACATAGAACCAACTTCTTCCAAGCAATAAGTTGTAATTGAGGGGAGCATTGACCACCTTGACATCAACAGAGACGGATTTGTCGCCCAATTGGACGGACAAGGACTGCAAAAGTCCATGGGGATGAAAACCTTGCCCATCGAATGCATGTAGCATTATTGGGGATTTGTTAAGTGCAGGCGATTTCAAGCTTTTCCAGCAGGCTAAAGACATGACACACATAGAGGCTCCCTCATCCAAGATAGTTCGGTAGATTTGTTGATTATGAACAACAACGTCAACTTGGAAAGCAAGTTGATGAGAGAGTCGAGGCGAGAAATTATCCAGGTTAAACATGATAGTGTTGGAGGACTCGGGATCAAAATCGCCAATAGAGGCCAAGAGCCTTATATGTTGATTGGGGCAGTGCTGTAGAACTTCTAACACAGACATAACACATAGTGCTTGTGCCAGATCTTCAACAATGTTGTAGTTATGGGCGGCACACGAGCTAGGATTAAAGGTAGATTTATAGATAGCTGTCTTAGGAGGGAATAATATAGAGTTGAACTTATGTTTCTCGATCTGAAGTGATCCAGATGGGGGATTGATAGGAAAAGGACTAGCAGAGGATGGTGATGGATCCATAGAAGTACCGTTAGTGGATTTTCCTCTGTCAGGTTTAACTAGAGTGTCGTAAGTCGTAGAGAGAGTGGTTAAATCAATCCCATTGAAGAGATATATATGGGCACTTGTTGAGGCTTCATCATGAGAAGGGTGGCTGGAAATGCCCCCTGGAGAGGGGGTTTAAGCAACCATAGATTGTTGTTGTGGAAAAGGATGAGTAAGCACGGCGGGTTGGGAATTCCCCTTGAAAATTTTGGCCACTTCATCACGATGTGGACAGTCTCGAGTGTAGTGATCTTCACCACAAATAAGACACGGGAACTTCAGTTTCCGCTGTGGTTGCTTTTTCGTTAACAGGTGGTGGGTTTTGAGATTTCGGTGGTTCATTGTTATTATTCTTTTTGTTTTTGTTTTTTGTCTTCTTCTTGCCTCTGGTTTGTTGTGAAGGGGCAGATTGAACTGCATTCACCTCAGAGATTTGATTTTGGGGGGAGGTAGAGGAGGGTGCGATCAAACTAGGAGTGGATGTCAGAGAAGATCAATTTGCCATTCCAGTCTACTAGGAAACATATTGTGTTTTGACGGAGCCGATAACTCCATCCGCGTGTGACGTGGATGACGGTTTAGATGGATCAGTATTTGCATGGGTAACATTTGGGATTAACTCATACAAAGTACCATATTGGGAATAAACCAAATCTAAGTATTGAGCCCGAGCAATGGCCTCTTCCTCGGTGTCTACACCACCCATGGAGACATCATGAGAGATCAGGGGTAACTGTGTTTTAGTGAACCATTCCGCCAATTATTTCTCAGTAATGACTGCTTTGATCAACCTTCGTCATCGTCTCCACTCATGAATATGATTGGAGATATGCAAGGAGTTTGTCTGACGAAGGGAGGTCAAGAGTTCGATACCCATCTCATATCGAATGGTTCATTGAAAATGCATGAGAAAGGACATGGAAAGGGAGTTAAAATCTTGGAAAGAACCACGTGGAAGTTTGATATACCACTTGGTTGTTGAGCCCACAACTGTTCGTTGAAAAAGATGTAAACGGATAGAGTCGTCCATTAAGGAGTTCTATGAACAACATAAATGGAAAGTCATCACATGGTTATCTGGGTCTTCTCCAGGTTTACCATCAATTTTTGGAATATCAGAAGGTAGTTTAGCTGGAATCACTGGCCAGAAAAGATAATGACGTATAGGATCATTGGTCAACGGAGACAAGTCTGGGAGATCTAGAGTAGCAAGGAACGGTAGTTGTCAGTTAACCTGAGGGTGATACTGGTGTGGCATAGGGACACCAATAGGACCATAAACTAGGTTAGGTGGGTAATTGTAACCAGTAGGTCCTCCTGCATACGGTTGTTGTTGACCAGAGTAAACAGGATTCGAGGAGGGTTGAGAAACATGTGCGAGCGGAGGATAACCTGATGAGTTTTGAGGATTATAATTCAGTTGATGGGTTTGTCCATAAAGTGAATAGACATTTTGTCTATAAGGAGGATAAGGTTGTTGTTGTCCTTGAGGATGTTTCCCCCCAGGGAATAATGGATTTCTCGGAAAATGAGTGTGTCAAGGATTGGGCATTGTAGACGCATTTTGGCTAGAAGGTTGATGATGGGATCCAGTTTGAGGCTGCCCCCCAGCATGAGGTTTCCCTCCAAATGGAGGTTGCCCCCCAAACAAAAGTTTCCCTCCAAACGAAGGTTTCCCTTCGAAAGGAGGTTTCCCTTCGAAAGGAGGTTGCCCTCTGAACGGAGGTTGCCCTCTGAAAGGAGGTTTCCCCCCAGCATGAGGTCGAGTCCCTGGAATTTGGAAACCAGACGTAAACGACTGACCGTTGCCACTTAATGGATTAGAGCCACCAAGACTAGTCCCTTCGGTCGGTTGTATAGGTATAGAACTTCCGAGTATAACTTGGGTAGTGTTGACAACATAAGAATTCAGTGCTCTGTACCCAAGGGGAAGTGACGAAGAATGCCTAGATGAAAGTGGTGTACCAATGGGAGCTTGGCTAACCACCACATTACCGGTGGGAATAGTCACAACGTGAGGGACCATTGTGGAATGGGCCATTTGGAGAGAAATAATGGAACTTGGACCAACATAATGTATGTTCGGACCAACAAACTGTATGATGGAACTAACGGTTGTACCGGTAAAATGATCTAAAGGTACAGTATAGGTAACAGACGTTTCGGGTAATTGAGATACAACAGGTACATCAACACCTATGCCTAATCCGTAAATATCTCGCACCGTGCGAGGTGGGCTTCGAATTATAGCAGTCCAAAGTGGGTCTCCGACTTGCGGGCTTGAATGAGACCCAGACGAAATTTCAGAAGGATCAATGACAACAAGTTCTCCGGCTAAATTCATTTGGAGAAAATGCCTTTCATATCCTGCAAGAATGTGGAAAGCCTCCATAGGATCCATAACAATTCAAAAATTTTCTAAAGAGGTAGAAACTTGCTCCTGTGAAGTTATAACGTCGTGGACCTCGCTCTGTTGAGGAGAGCCCTCCATAGAATGAGGAGGTAAAGGGGTAGAATCTTCCATATTTTCTGGGGGAATTCCTTTTACCCTACGTGAACGACGTGGAGGGTCGATGTTGTCATAAAAAAGGAGACAGAAAAAATCTATGGCCAACTAAGAAAAAAGAAACAACATGCACTAATCAAATCTAGGAATCAAACCAAGCAAACAAAACCTTCTCTCGATGACCGTACTAGTTGGTGATGAAATCCAATGTTGCATGATCAAGTCAAGAAGGGGCTGGGATATGGTGGAACAGTTACGATGACGACTTGCTTAACGGACTTGCTCCTTGGTGCAAGATTCCACGCAGTAATTGTGGATTTACCCTCCAAGGAGCCCGAGTGAGTTTCACCAACGTTTGTTCTAGGTACAGTGAGACTTCCCTTCAACATCACCTCTTGTAAGTATCTAAATATTATGGCTACTAAGGACACCAACTCATAGTCATCCCCTAGGCAGGTACAGTCGACAATCCGGTCTGAACGTATGAGCAGGATAACAAGTCCAAAATCCTTCGATAGAACTGAGGACAAGTGGATTGGTAGAACTCCAGAGGACCCCAAACGGATTCGGAGTTCACAAAGCACCGAGACCAAATAAAACCGGCTGAACCTCAAGAAGAAACCTCAATATATGATCTGACCACTACAAACAGTTGAACCATGGAGGGATAATCTCTGTAATTCTCTCGAATGCGACCTCGTGCGTAACCCCTGTGTGAGAGGGGGATCCCAGAAAGCCTATACGACAATTGGATTTTTCTCTCCCTATCACAAGATTCTAATGTTTGTTTTGAATACTTTGGAGAGTTGTACTCACAGCCTAATCCAAAGTGCTAATCCTAGTCTAATGTTGGTGGAAGATCCTAAAAACAAAATGTTCTAGATAAATTTTAATTAGCGTTAATTTTGCAGTTGTTCTTTACTCAAAAGGTGTATGACAATGAAACTAGTGGTATTATGAATCAAATCCCAAAAAGATGCATAAGAAATGATAAGAAGTCCTTTCTTTCAATGAATGATTATTTAAGGGAAAGAGAAATATGTTCTTTTCGCTCTCAAAAACTAAGATGCAGAATCCTCAATGAATTTGTTTCTCAATCAAATCCAATATAATGCTAAAATCTCATAGAATTCCTTTCTAATATCCAAAAACAATCATAAAAAGTATCCTTTTGCTTTATGTGTGAATGATAATCAATCCGATATAAAACTTCCTATGTCATCCAAATTGCAAAGTCAACAAGGTTCAGACAATCAGAAGCAAATTACACATAAACAATAATGCACTCTCGTTGTGATAAAACAAGAAAGACAAATATGACAAAAAATTGCAAAAAGAAAAACCAAAAACTCAAAAAGATTGAAAAAGGCTTAGACAAGATGACCTCAAAGATCAAATGGAAAGGTGAATAGATCTTTGAATCTCCTCACGAAGGCTTTTACTCAGTCAGATAAATGAGAAGAAAACAACAAGTTAACCCTAAATCAACAAAGACAAAGAGTGACTTCAAGGCAAGGAAAGAAAACGTCAAAATTCCAAACAAAAGATGATTAATTCTTAGAAAACAGGGTGTTGAAGGCCAAGACCAAGATGAAATGAGATTGTAAAACTCCTGAGCCAATGCCAAAATCAAGAAATGAATTCAGAGAGTGAAAAACCTAAAAAAAATCTCATAGAAAAGGGGCAGTGCTCTGGTGTAAAGGGCACCAGAGCGTTCCAACGCTCTGTGTAAGGCCAATAGGGAGCGTTAGTGCTTTGATAGCAAGGGCAGGGGAGCGTTGGGCTCTCAAAACTCAGAAAAATACCCAGAAATTCAAAATTCCAAGCAAACTCAGTCAATCAGGGTGAATGTGATGTTAGAAAGAGGCAATCAATCAGATCTAAGAATCAAAGACATGGTGTGGAGAAGGTCCAAGAATGAGCAAAGACCAAGACAAGGCCGAGGAAAGGAATAAAAAATTAAAGCTCCTCCCCAATGGAGTTGCCAATTTTTGTTACAGGTGAATCCTCCTGTGGACAAGAAAATTCCCTCTTGGTATCTAGACCCCTAAAACCAAAACATAAAGGGTGTTGTCATTGGTCACTAACATCCTTTTAGAACTAATTAAGCTAATGAATGAAGAGGAAGAAGAAAAGTGTACCTTTTTAAATGGCGTTTGTCCTCACAAAGTCCAAGTTGAGCTTCAATCCCAAGCTCCTCGATAGGTTCTGTAGAAAAAACAAAGATACAACAAGCTTCCTATTCTACTGAGATTAGCTCAAATGCAGATCTATCTACTAGAGACAAGTTTATGTGGAACAAACACAAACTTGAAAGAAACAGGCCAAGCGTATATGTATATTAATGAGAACAAATGAAGAGTACTTACAATCCTTTGATGAAGGTGCAACGACTTCTTCCAGCTCTCCTTGTCCAACCCCTTTGCTCAAGTAATCTACATTGATTATGCTTCAATGGCATCTCACTTATGGGATCATAAGTTTGGTGTAATTCTCAATCTCCATATCTGCTTTCACCATGAAGAGGCCTCCTTATATAGGTTTGGAGAGACCTAACCACTTGAGAGATCTTTGGGATAAGTTGAGGATTCCTCTCCTTCAGTTTTGGATCTCCCCTAAGATCATGCCTTGACCTCATATTCGAATCCAACCGCCTTCAGATATTGAGGGGATTCTTCCCTGATTTCCTCCAACAAACCAAATTTAGTCCAAAAAAGGCCAGCGCTCCCTCAAAAGGGACACAAAGTGTTGGAACGCTCCCCTAGAAGAGGGTACAGAGTGCCAGCGCTCCCTGACAGTATGTAGAGGAGCGCTCCCTTCCAAATTTGACTTTTGAGTGGATTTTTCAGTGGCAAAAGGCTTGTACTCCTTGTCAATTGATTTCTCTTCTTCAAAACTAGGTTTTGAGGTGTCTTAAGTGTCTTTACGATGTCGTTAGAGAGATGACATAGACAATATAATGTTTGCGACACTTGCGACCAATATGCGACACTTGCAATATTTGTAACGATGACACTAGACATCATTGCAATGAGTGATTTTTATGTGTAACACCATCCAATCATCCAAGTAGACTTCTAGGAATTTATGGATGAGCTCCTTGAATGTTGCAACCACTACTTTGGAAAACACCACAGGGGAATTCTTTAATCCAAATGACATAACTGTATACTGATAACTCCCCCATTCTGTCACAAAAGTGGTCTTGTGTCAATCCTCCTGCACAATCCTTATCTGATGGTACCCTGAGAATCCATCTATGAACGAGTAAGTTTCTTGGCCTCCTATGTTCTCTAGTACCTCATCCGTGAATGGTATTGGGAATGGGTCATGCAAGCATGCATTATTCAACTTCCTTAGATCTATGTAGATCCTGATTCCTCATGTCTTCTTGTCTTGCACCACCATTGGACTGATCCACTCAGATTCTTCTACTGTTTCGATGATTCCTGTGTCCAACATCCTGTCTATTTCAGCCTTAACTTTCTCCTTGTACCTAGGATTTAACCTGTAAGGCCTCTGGTGCACTAGTATAGCTCCTAGTTTCAATGGGATCTTCATCTCGCCTAAGTCTCTTGCTATTCCCTTCATTTCTAAAAATGTCATTGGGAATAGGTCCTGGTATTCTCGCATTAAATATGCAATCTTCTCAATTGTCTCATGATTCCAATAATCTCCTATCTACACAAACTTGGGATTCTCTGTCTTCCCAATGTTTACCTTCCGCATATTTATAGGTTATGTATATGCAGCGGATTCAAGTTATATCTCTTCTACAACTCGTTCTCCTTCTGTCTCGGGTACTTTTACATTCATGGGATCCTCTTCGTCATACTCTTCCTTGGCTACGTTATAGCACTCTAGGAGCTCACGAACAATCATCTTGGCTCTATGCACACTGCATACTGGTACCACCTCCATCGTCTCTTCTTCCGAGAAGATCTTCGTTCAAATCACCTATAGCACTGCATCTATTGATGGATATTCATGTTCAAATGTAAACGTAATTTTAAACCTCTAGACCAATTCTTCCCATCTCGTTGTCTCCCTATGCATCTCCAATTCTAAGTACCAGTTCTTCGGAATTGTGTCCAATTTGTATAAATATGTGCATCCACTTTGTTTCTGGTACTGAACTCCATAAATCCCTACACTATTCCACATGGCCCGCTAGATCACTCTCCCCTATATACTTCTACACAATTTTTTCTTCCTCAGTGCCAAACCTTATTTGCATGAGTCTGCTGCAATGCAACCAGTCTTTCATTCCCTCTCTATGTGCAACCCACCATTTGATTGGAGTTGCTTTTAATACAACATCTAGTCCTAACCTCCTTTGTTTTTCGGGTACCTGCAAGTCAAATTATTTTTAAAACATACTTATATCAGTTAATCCATCATACCCGGGTGGATTACATAACTATGTTCCAATCTAGCACAAGGATCGAGTGATGCACGTACATAGTCTGGTTGACACTTCATGCATCCTCTGTTGTCGGTGCTCTATACCATCTTCAGAATCTGACACACATGTACTAATACTTCGCCAACTCAACGCACTATCCGCTGTCGGGTTGACATAATCCTCCATCCGTGCAGTCATGTTATATAAATTTTAAATGTCTTTCCCTCTTGTTGGTTCTATGTATCTCTTTCCTTCTGATGGGTCTAAGGGTGTAATAACTTTCAAATCTCCAACTTCAAAGATCATCTCCCTCCTCTTCAAGTTGATGATCACTTGGTTATCAAAATCCCATTCCAATCCCATCAGTGTTGGATATGGTTTAGTTTTTTCCATGATCTAAATAACTTCAAAGTTTTCCACACTATGCACTCCATCTATGTTCACAAGTACTTCTGTCAAACAACCAATCAAAACTATTTTGTGTTGATTCGTGAGCCTTAGATTAACAGGAGATGATACCAACTTGGGTTTTCCCATCAACTCCCTTGTCTTCTTAGGTAACACATTCACATCGGAACCTAATTCCAAGATAATATTATCCACATCATAGTCTCCAATCTGCGCACTGAATCTGAATTCTCCAATGGTTCTCTTCTTGTGCAATACCTGATTTACTATCCTTTGTGTGACATGAGTTTCCCTTCCTCTTGTACAATGATCAATCATTTCATATAATGTACTCAATTCAACTTCATCTTTTATTATCTCTACACAACTTCTCAGGAATTATGTTATCATGCTTACCTTCCCTATTGACTTCTCTGGCATAGCGCAATCTTCTACACGAGGCACAACTGATGTTGATGCTCCCCAATCCACTCTGAGTACTTCTTTCCTTGCCCTCTGATATGTCTCCTTTTCTTGCCGAGGATCAAAGGTTGGCATAGGCCCCATTGTCTTTCTTACCCACTGTTCAGTCTGATTTCCTTCATTTGTCCTATCAGTCCCTGTTGTAGCTCCTCCACACGTAACAAATGCTACTCTGGGTCCTTCATTACATCTTTCGATTGATATCATCTGCACATTCTGATTCAAATTCTGGTTATGGTTTCCTTTGGCATGCCACTTCACAACTAGTTGGGGACAATCTTCTATTGAGTGATCCAGTGCTCTTCAATATGTGCACATCATACATGGATTCTGGTAGTCACGGGCCAAGTTTCCAGGTTGATTACAGTTATAGCATATAATCAATCCTCTTCCTCCTCGACCAAAATTCCCTTTTCCTCAGCCTCTGCCAAATTTTTCTCTATTCCCTTGACTGAAACCTTTTTGATTGTTGTATTGTGGACCCCCCGCTTTTACTGCAACATTCTCTTCCTAGATCCTATACATATATGATGTGCACTCCCTCATTAAGTTGAACGCGTGTCAATCCTTCTCTTCATGTCCTACAAATTTTCAAAAATTGCAAAAAAAAATCTTTGGCATACTCTGATACTTTTGTATTAGTGGACACTCAGTTGGGTGATGGCCCCATTTCTTGCATATCTCACAGTATCCTCTTCATGGTAATGGATTCGACACTCATGTTTCCAAATACTGCACGAATGCTGGGAATTCATCCTTGTGATGGCCTTTAGTCCTACATTTTGTACACCATATTTGCTCTCGTTTCTCTTTTCCCTTTGTCAGTTCTACCAGATGAATTGTTAATGCAGCCAATTGTGTCTGAACTTGCGTCATTCCTCCACTGTCGCCCACCGGATATGATTCCAATTTCATCGCAATTTATAATGCCTCAGGCTGCGACGTAACCTTCTGTTGGATCAATGGTCTGCAAATGTGTGGTCGAAGCCCTGCAATAAACCATTCTTGGTGTTTTTTATTTGGGATCTGGAAAGTTGATCTACCCATCCCATCCTTAAATCTTTGTTCATAATACCATACCGATTATGTTTGTACCTATTTGATCTCCTTCAGTTCTGTGATGTACTACGACTCTGAATTTGGCTTCTTGAACTCCTTCAACAGTGCTTGCTCAATCTCTGCCAAAGTCATGGATTGTCCTATAGGCGTGTTGCTCTGCAACTTCATATACCATACTAGCACATGACCTATAAATGTTTTCGCTAAGTGCACAATCTTCACAACTTCATCATGTACGTTCCTTGCGACCCAAATTGTCTCGCACACAAATAAATGTTGTTCTGGGTACTCTGACCCAATTCCTTTGAACTCATGCAGCCTAAGAGTATTGTCTACCCCGACCATGCTTCTTCATGTAGTTCCTCCTCTTGGTGATGCTAGTTGACTTTGATTCTGACTCTGCACACTACTTTTACTACTACTACTTGATCCTCCTTGGCTAACTACAATTGCTTTTGACAAATCTTCAAATGTTATTTCTGATTGTGGTGTCGCACATGGGGTTGTGGATTCGACACAGGATCTTGTATAAGTAGGACTTGATGGCTCCGCTATTATCAAAATGGATTGAAACTCCTCTTCTTCTCCTCCTAGGTATGGTACCTCCACGATTCATACTAGTGCACAAGGTTCTCTCTCCTCTGGATCACTACACGACTCTCCTTTCTCAACCCCAGTATTTTGCCTCTTGTACCTCCTCCCTTTGTGCAACTATCCAAACTCATATCCTTCCTCTGGTATATCCTCTTCTTGCATCCTCAGTCCCTCCCTGCCTCTTTCATTGATTCCTTCCTTCTCTCAGATGATCCTCCTGTTATCCCTTGGTTCCCCTATGTGCTCAAACCCCTTAGCAATTGGATTTTATTATCATCACATGCTTTTCACACAATAACATCTTTATCCACATACCTAATGATTTCAAGAACCTCCTGTGCGAACCTTTGAAAAATTCCCTTTCTACGACACTGTATGATTGAATACAATATACTACAAACTCTGTAACATAGCCACCTAGTATGCTATCCAACAAAAAATCAACTACTCGAGTAGTTGGGTTACTTACATAATTCAACTGTATTACCAATTCAGAAGTCTAATTCATCGGTGTTGCGGCGTTGTACCTTCCCATTTTCTCCACTAATATTTCTATCCACTCTGTCAAAATAATTGGAAATTCGCCAAAGAAAATTTCATGCAGATTTGTGAACACATACTTTTGCAACCATTACTTGTCATTGATTTGACGGTTTCTATTCTCTTGTCATGCAAACTCCTATTCCTTCCTTTCTAACCATTATGAGATCTCCTTCTTAGTCGGCCTCCAAAACATCCCCTTAATCACAAAGTCCCTGTCCCGACAATGGAACCATTTGTTGGCACTATTATGTGCATGGGTTGTAAGACCCAAGTTTCGGTTTATCTACGACCAAAAAAACCCACCAGACATTAGCCCTTTCGGCATCACCTTCTTGCGCAGATGAAGTCTCACCCGAGGTATCTATTGGGATTGCAAGAACCAAGATTCTGTAGTAGTAGGGGGATGGGAGGCAAGCATTCGATTCATTCTTCTTTATTATGCTTTTCGCATAACTATGTTTTGTTCAGTTATTAACCTACTCATGATTCAAATTCCTATACTTAGCATATTCCAAATTACTGCATAGATTTGTTATTGTCACAGTCATGAACTTTGCACCATACTTAACTATCATACAAATCTATTCTACAATGCATGAAAATAATATTCACAATCAAACATAGAAAGATAGAAAACACAAGGTTCTATAACATCTATGTATCATTCCTTTATTCATTCTTCTCATCCATCGACTGCTACATTCAAGAACCCTGGAACTCAGTATCAATCAACACATAACAGATTATAACCCAACATAACCTAACATAGCACAAGCAGATTGAACCAATTGAACCCCTAATCTCCCAACCTGTTACATATTTATACTGAATGCTAGGGATAAAACCCTAATCTATTCATCCCAAAAATATCCCATTACAATGCATGACCAACTCAATTAACTGGATGTTCGACGACTTTCTTCTTCTTTTCAATCTGCATGTTGTTTTTTCGTTGTTCTTTTATTTCTGGAATATAGAGCTATCATCCTTCTCTCATGCTTTATTTTCTTGCTTTGTTCTTTTGTCTACGTGATGTCTTCCTTCTGGGTGCACCTCAGATGCACACTCTCTAGCTTTCCTTCTTCTTCCATGCACTTTTCCTATACTTAGGATTTTTCCTCAAAACTTTATCAAAAACTGCAAAACTGTTTCCAAGACTGCTTGCCCAACATAAATACAATAAACCATAACACTTGTCTTTATGGAAATAAGACACCAATTGGTTGTCTATGTAGGACATATTCCACTCAATCATAGGCCTCGTTGCACATAATATTTTGAAAACAAGCCACCCTCGAGTTGAGGCTATGATTCCACAAGGATGAAATATCCTATGGATGGCTCTAATCCTCTCACTCAGCCCATTTCCCAAAATTTACACTCTATTCACTCTTACAACAATTATGATCCACCATCTCTCTTTCCCCTTTAGACTATATAACCCAAGGAATGGAATCCCCTTCTCTGCCATGCAGTCCCTTGGTCTATTCCACTTCCTTTATAGGGCTCCAATATAGACTATCTAGGAAATCTCATTGCTATGAACTTCATGGATTCTTAACTATAATTATTTTGACTCAATGGCATCCATTTCCTTGGCACGTGACCACAACTTCCTTCATGGGTTCATGGAAATCACTCCCCATAATTTCATTATAGCATACATGCAATCATTTGGCCCACACAAAGTCTCTGAGACCACACCCAAACACAATGATCGACCATCCCCTTCAGAAAAATGACAATAATCCCCTTGCATAACCGAAATGCATGGATTATATTTGCATGATTATGATGAGTCACCTGTCTTCAAAGGAAGCCCACATATCTCACTTTGCAACTCATCCCAAGGTTGATATGAATTATAGCATACTTTAAGGTAAAGGACTTAGGCTTAGAATAAAATAATATTATTCCTCTTTTGGCCCCATTTGAGCCCCCTAAACCCCCTTTCTTTCCTCTCTTGTGGAATCATAACCCCATATGTTTTTGTCCTTCTCTGTTTGTAGTTAGTGATGTATTTTTTTAATTATTCTTCAATATGAATTTACATATTACATTGTTTGACTCTTGGTATTTCATCAAGTATACATTTACATTTCTATTCTAGGGATCCAATTGAGGGTATTACATTGGTTTCATTCAAGCCTTGGAGGTATAAGAAAGATATTGACAATATGGAGATTTATGACACAACATTTAATGATTAGTGCACAAGAATGTTGCATTCACTAAACACATTATCAATCATTACAAGCAGTAGATAAAATTCAAGGCCATTAGAGACAACAACTATGTCAGATCAATCATGAGAGGGGGGAAGAATAAAGGTAATTCCCCTATCGTATATTTTGACAAAAGAATCATTAAGAAGAAAAATTGAAAGCTAGCTAGGCATTTCTAAACTAACAAAAGAAGTCAATAGTTTCTTTTTGTTTCTAAGAAAGAATATTGAAGAATACTTTGATAGAGTATCTATACTTATTCATCCCCCATTAGGTACTTAGAATACACTAAGCCAGACTCACAATAGAAAGGATTTGGTTTAGAAGATGCAACTAGATTGACCAGTGACACCAAGAGAAAAGGGGCAAGGTTTAAGAGCTATTGCTACATCTTCACCCTTAAAGTCATCCAAATATTGTAAAAGGTAATGGAGGCAGAGGATAACTACACTAGGAAGGAAGTGATAAATATTATCAAGCAAGTGCTGGAATGATAACAAAATGTCCTATTACCAAAAATCCTAAAATGCACTCTTCCAAGCCGATGTCAGAATCAATAACCAGTCTTATAAGCATCATTGGTTTGACCACAATGTAGGAAGAATATTGTTGCTAGAAGGAGTACCAAAGCAAGAACATGGAATCACAATCATTTTAGATGATGAAGATAGAATTCCCATTCGAGCACTCATTAAACTTGAGAAAATGACATTGCTACCCAAAGATAAAGGGAGATGAAGAAAGAAACATGAGACAAAAAGAAACATACATGAAGTAGTCAATGGCCATTGTAAGGCCCAAAGAAGAAAGAGATGTTATAGTAAGAGTAGAGATAGAGACCACACAATATAGTGGGGACAATATGTGGTGATGGAGGAGAAGACCCCCATGAAAATTTACAACAAGAACAAATTATAGATAGTTTCCAAGAATAAGAAAAAGCCGAGGATAAAGATGAGGAACAAGAAGACCAAAACATGGCTGATCCACCATTACATGACAAACAATAAGAAGATTCATAGCCACAATGGATACAAAGATCTCTACCTCTCCATTGGACTACAATGTAGCCATGATGACCATAGACAAGATAACTAGGAATTCCACATATGTTGCAACAATGCTTAATAAGATTAACGAAAAATCATGACATTATGAAATATATTACCATAAGCACACAAGAAAGGATTTGCAACATAATGTTGTGACTATTGGGGAAGGAAAAGGAAGAAGACATAGGGGATGCACATAGTCAAACAAAGACTTCTATGCATAACATTTTGCCTTTGGCCATCATAAATTCTTTAGTCGGGATCCACTCCCACACCTCACAATCAATAGACATCGGTATGATGTCATTAGAAGATTTGGTCAGGGCCCATTGATCTTCAAACATGGATAGTGGCAATCGAATCTTCATAGCAGAAAAATAAGCAACTAAAATTTAGGGGAAGTTGTTCATCAAACATAACAACTCAGAGATTCTTTAGAGGAAAGGGACTAGTCATGGCACAAGAGAGTAGCTCTTTCCACATATATAGGTGATATATGTACAAACTTATTGCATAAGTGGCCAAGGATCCAAGCATTAGACCTTGAACTTGCAACCATCACTCAAGATAAACACCCTTTGTAGTTGCTTGATAGAGCACATCTCTCATATTAGGTTGCAACAAAGATCAACAACCCTTATGATAGAGCTATGAATAGAGTGGAAATTAGGTGACACATAGAATAGAACACTGATGGAGAACATTGAACCACTGACACAACAAAAAGAGAAGAAGAGATCACAAATTCAGTTTGTAATATAACAAAGTGCTAGGGTTCACTCTGCCATTACCGATTGGCCCAAGATCAAATGCTAGAGGAAGCACCAGTGGACACACTACAACGAAGAATTATCGGTTTGCAAGTAGACATAAATCATTGTAATCCTAAGACACACCAATGGGAGAAAGAAGATATTGATCAACTAGACAAGGAGATACATCAAATCTTCTAGGTTATGAGAAAATTGTAGTTACTTGATAGAGTACATCTCTCATATTAGGCTACAACAAAGATAAATGATCATTGTGATAGAGCTAGAAATAGAGTGGCAATTAGGTGACACACACACTAGAGAATTAATGGAGAACATTGAACCGCTGGCAAGAGCAAAAGAGATCACAACTTTAGGTTGTAATAGAACAAAGTTATAGGGTTCACTCTACCATCATTGATTGGGCCAAGATCAAATGCTAGAGGGAAGCACCAATGGACACACTACAATGAAGAATTCTCAGTTTGCAAGAAGAGATAAATCATTGTAATCCTAAGGCATGCTAATGAAAGAAAGAAGAGATTGATAAATTGGACAAGGAGATGGATCAAATCTTCTAAGCTATGAGAAAATTGTAGTAATAGTTGTGATCTCTATGTCTAGACACAATAGACAATAGTAGGGAGTTGCAATGCCTCAAAAGATTTGTAGATACATAATGGAGCATAGTAAAAAGCTATAAGACAATGATGCCACACAAAGAAAAGGCTCAAACATTCACAACACAACCCTAACTCCTACCATCCAAATAGTTGCAAGGGCTCACCACATTTAATGAGTTATAGAAGTAGGTGGTTGAGATAGTCTTAGAATTGGCATCTTCTTTTGGGGTGGCAATAGAGAAGGGTGACCATAGTTGACTTGCGGTAGAGTCAACAAGCGTTGTTGGGGCTTAACTGCCCCTTCATTTTTGGTAAATACACAATGGTGTTGACCCCACAGATAGTAAGATCTACACGATGCCACCTAGATTTACAAGCACTTTATAGGAATAAAGAAGGATATAGACGGTGGGAGATAAAAGCTAGAGATTCAACAAGAGATTCCTAGTTTCGAGGAGCCATCTGAGAGAAGAATGCAAAACATTGAAGACAAAGAAACAATCAATTAACTATGGGAAGAATAAGCTAGAGATTCAAGAAGAGATCCATAGTTTTGAGGAGTCAACTGAGAGAAGATTGCAAAACATTGAAGACAAATAATAATTGATTAATAGATCACCTTTATTGCACTAGTAATAAGGAAAACCCTAGTATCTATGAACACAAGTATAAAATGTAAAGACATTAGCCTTTGAAGGGTTATAGAGATTTAGAGGGACCATGTAAAGTCTATAAATTGTAATGAGTTGTGACTTCTATGAGCAATGATATATTATGTTATGATGTTGATGTTTATGGTGAATTTGGAGTGGTACCCCCACTTCAAACTTTGTGTATTGTGTTAACGATATATATTGATGATGTTTACTTCATCATAATGTATTTATACATACTTATTTCAGTTAGTTTATTGTGATGGATAGTTGTGTTTATGCTATAATGTTATGAATGGTGCAATACAAGTTTAAATGTAATTGAAGGGAATGATTAGACTATTGAATATATTACGAGGGTAGGAATGGTTGTGACGATTCCCTATAACTTTCTCCCATCCATTTAAAATCTTGGCAATGCCCCTCAAGTGAGACTTTCTTATCCTCAGGGACCAATATGGCAATGCTAGACTGCAACCATTTTGTTGGCAACATTGTGGACCTTAGTTTGCTATTTCAAGTCAACACATAGTCATTCCAAAATTTCATGTGGGGGAAGGGAAATCTGTCCTATGCTAATGTAATAGTTGGAGTTCTCATGAGTGAATTAATCCCAGATGACTAGAAAATAATGAAGAACCTAACTCGATTGAGGAAGTAGCCCTAATTCAAAAACCTTTCCTTCTCACCTTTCGATTCCAAGATCACTAGAAACTTACTTTTGTCCAAGAAGGGGAATTGTGAAACCTCCTTTGGGTTTCCAATTAGTTATGTTCCAACTGTGGAGGGTCTTTTTGGATGGCCAAATCCCCATGAATTTGCAGATCAGACTCCTAAATCGAAGGGCCACCATTGAACCCACTATCTGCATGGGATCAACTCAAATTTCAAGATTTGAACTTGGTTCTCATTCTCATAGCATTCCTCTAGGGGAATTGGACCTAGTGATTTATTGGTTTTTTCATGTACGAATGATAACAAAACTTCATAGATAAATAGGAGATCCACTCCAACTAAAGCTTCTTTAGGACCTAGTGATTTATTGGCTTTTTCATGTAGGAATGATAACAAAACATCATAGATAGATAGGAGATCCACTCCAACCAAAGCTTCTTTAAAGCTTTTCACGGTTTCCCAAGTAGCTTTGAAGAAAAATGAAAACAAGAAATACAAAGATACAATACCAAACTTTAAACTAAAAACTTAAAAAAATAACTTTTCCTTTAACATTTAAAATTGAAAAAAAAGTAATATGTATTTTAAGTAGAACTTAAGGTTAATTTAATATCAAATGTCTTGTCATTTTTTTTTTTAAATAAATAATTTACTAATAAAACAAGAATGTATAGATTAAGCTAAATTTAAGAGGTAGGTAATAACTTCCTATATATATATATATATATAGAAGGTAGGTAGTGGTCAATTTGCAATGAGGACAATTATGATTGGTTGTTATCCACAAATGCAAGTTGTCTCATCACTATTATTTAATAAAAACCATGTCCCTTGAAATAACCCGTAGTGATCCTTAAGGGGTGACATATTTTCACTCTTGCTAGGGACCTCTAGATATTGACCATTAAGAACTTTTAGCTAATTAAAAACAATTTTAAGTCTTATTCCAAATATTAGTTTTAAACTAAAAAATGATTTCAACCTAAATAGTATTCCAACAAAACCAAATAAACTTTATAATGAAAAGAACAACCTATTTCTAATTTTTAGAATACATCCAAAATTTCTACATATAAAACACAACAATAATATCTATCTTAGAAATAAATTTTTTTTATTCATATTCTTACTATATATATATTCATTAAAGATATGTGAAATTGACTACCTATTTTATTTTACAGAGTACACATCCATGATCAGATATGTGAAATTGACCATCTATCTTTACCAAATTAAAATAAACCTTACCAAATTAAAAAAACCATTAATGAGAATAAACCGGGCTACACGTTCATTACCAGATATGTAAAATTGACTATGCATCTTTACCGAATTAAAATAAACTTTGAATTTCGTAAGATGAAAATAAGATAATTAAAGCGCTGATCCCTAAAATAATTGGTATTTATGATATAATTATTTACGATATACAGGGAGAACTATAATATTTAAAAAATAAATAGAGAACTATAATCATTTTTTTTAAAAATAAAGTTATAAATAATAAAAGCGCTAATCCCTAAATTACCTTGAAATAGCAATATAATCATTGGCGAGGCACGATAAAATCAGATCTCCAGGTTACCTAAAATATTGAAAACTACTCTTACTAATTTTAAATTCAATTGCGTCAGAGAAACTTAAAATCCATCCAGATAAGCGTATCGATGGTTAGGTTGATTTATTTGTAATTAAAGATGTAATTTGGTGAACAATAACTAATCAAGCTACAGCTAAGAAACTTCCAGAGCAAACAAACTGATAAACTCGACTTTTCTTTGTACTGAGTCGTCAGTACTCAGAAGTATCCACGCATTCTCATGCTTGCTGAGTAAAATATCTTCTGATGCTCAGATAATAATAACAAGCGTCATAAACATGCCAGGAGAGACATAGCTGGGCCCATTTGATAATACAGTATAAACTGACTTGTCAACGGACGATAGATTCCATTGGAGAAGATATATAGAAAAATATGGTGGAACCTCTTGGACACTCAGGAATGGCGTCCTATATTCACAGACGAGTCCCGAGCCTCCATTCAAACAAGCGTTCTGATATGGGTATGTCGTATTTCGTTGATTAAACACGCATTCCGATTTGAGTTTGTGCTTTTCTGTATCAGTAAACCATTTTTTGATGTGGCTATGCGGATTTTACATGAACGATCCAACGTTCTGAGTTGAGTATGTTAATAAATTAGTATTCTGATTTGGGTATGTGTTTTTTTAATGAATTAGACAGCACTCTGATGTGGGTATGTGCTTTTCTGAATCAATATGTTATAACTTGCTTTGTGTAATGGCATATTGCTCGTCTTGAATCTATTCAATAATAGAAATCGCTTCCTGATGTAGGCGTGTGGATTTTTTTCATGAATATATCTCATGAATTTCTGTTCTTAGGCATGGTGATTCATTGCTCTTTGTTTCCTTGTTTTATATGTAGAATGATTTCAGGAGAATTGGCTAGATGTATGTAATTTTGTGATTGGATTTAGGCTGGAGAATGATGGAAGCTTTACCAGATCAGTTGGTGTGGGAAGTGCTAGATCGAATTAAAAAAACCTCAGACAGAAACTCTGCAGCCCTTCTGTGCAAACGTTTCCATCAAATTGAGAGAGACCAGAGGGAATATCTAAGGGTGGGGTGTGGTTTAAGCCCAGCAATTGAAGCCTTATCCACGCTCTGTATGCGGTTCCCTAACTTAGTGAAAGTGGAGATAGTGTATTCTGGATGGATGTCAAGGCTAGGCAAGCAGTTGGATGATGAAGGGCTTAGAATTCTGTCACAGCATTGCCCTGGCCTCACTGATCTCACTCTTAGCTTTTGCACATTTATTACAGATGTAGGTCTGGGGTATCTAGGTTCCTGCACTGGGCTTAAGGCCTTAAGGCTGAATTTCACTCCAGGAATAACAGGTTGTGGAATACTGTCTCTGGTTGTAGGATGCAAAACTCTGTCGACCCTTCACCTGACTAGGTGCCTCAATGTGAGCAGCGTAGAATGGTTGGAGTATCTGGGTCGGCTTGAGAGTTTGGAAGATTTGGCTATCAATAACTGCAGGGCTATTGGAGAAAGCGATCTAGCAAAGTTGGGGTACGGTTGGAGGAAGCTGAAAAGGCTTCAATTCGAGGTTGATGTGAATTACAGGTACATGAAAGTATATGGACGTTTAGCTGTCGAAAAATGGCAGAAACAATGGGTAGCATGTGAGGCTCTAGAGGATTTGAGTCTTGTTAATTGCCTCATTAGCCCAGGTAGAGGGCTTGCTTGTGTGCTTGGGAAATGCCAAGCTTTGCAAAATCTTCATCTTGATATGTGTGTTGGGGTAAGAGATAATGATTTGATAAGCCTTGCCCAGCAATGCCCCAAGCTGAAATCCTTGTCAGTACGAGTTCCTTCAGATTTCTCTGTTCCTATCCTAATGAGCAATCCACTGCGGTTGACAGATGAGAGCTTGAAGGCCATTGCTCAGTATTGCTCTGAACTGGAATCAGTTTCGATATCTTTCTCTGATGGAGACTTCCCTTCCTCGTCTTGCTTCACTCTTGCTGGCATAATTTCATTAATTGAAGCATGCCCTATCCGGGTTTTAGTTCTTGACCATGTTTATTCATTCAATGACAGTGGCATGGAGGCTCTCTGTGCGGCTCACTTTCTAGAGATCCTTGAACTTATACAATGCCAGGAGGTCACTGATGAAGGGCTGCAACTGGTCAAGCACTTTCCGTGCTTGAGTGTCATGCGACTTTGTAGGTGCCTGGGTGTGACTGATATTGGACTCAAGCCTCTAGTAGCTTCTCATAAATTGCAAAAGTTAAAGGTGGAAGATTGCCCTCAAATCTCAGAGGAAGGCACTCAAGGTGCTGCAAAGGTTGTCTCCTACGAACAAGATCTCTCATGGATGTACTGATGGATGGTTGACCTTCATTTTCTGAATCGTAGAATGGTTCATCCATGGATATCACTTGAAGAAATCAATGCTTGTTAACAGGCATATTAACAATTAGAAGGACAACTTTTATGAAAGAAGGCTAATTCTAGGTGTAGCGCTATATTTATTATGATAATATGAACAAATCCTTTGTCTCAAATTTACTGCCTGACTGAATATGCTTGGAGTGGCCTTTCGCATAGATGTACATGCAAGGGTGTCTGATGATTAGCTCTTATCCATATGCTGGACTGTTTGTGCCTTTCAGGAGATCAGTCTTCCTTGACTTGTATATTTTCTATGTTTGATTTCAGATTCATAATGTAAATAAATTTCCCATTGCATTTTTTCCAGCTATTTGGAATCATTTCCCCAAACCTAGCCAGGAAAACTAGCTAGAAAAATCAAGTGAGTGCTTTGGATTGTTTTCATTCTATGGTTTTTATAATACGTGTATTACTTCAATTCTATATCTCTACAGATGTAATATAATGTGTACAGGCAATTTCTCAAATATCATATATTGTACATATTATGAGTTATAGATATTGCGGAGTGATGTGTTAAATCATGGTTCTACATATAAGCAGTGTAATCAATGTTTTGCCTGGTATTACCAAACTTCAAACTTCTGTTGGTGAGTGTTAATGACAATGTAGAGGTTTGACTGTTATGTATGCAGATTAGCAGGCTTCATCTGTTCATAGTTTCTGGGACCATCATTTTTTCTGTTCAAACCAGGAAAGTCTTTATTTAGGATGCAGGCCTCCTGTGAGGCCAGCACATGTATAGTGTTAATTACCTAAAGATGTTAATATTTGAAATATATCCAAGTATACTCATAAAAAAGGGAAAGAAAAGTGTGGAGAGACAGAACCTGACTGAACTATATCTTTATTACAACAAAAGCGGTATAAAATTGCTGTCTGCTTTTGAGGTGTAATCCATACTACATAGAGCTCAGTTATGTGCGGACTAGAAAAGTCACACAACTTAGAGTTGGAACTTGGAACTGGTCAGTAAGGCTGAAGAGCTCGAGAATGGCTTGGACTTGAGAAATGCTTAGGAATAACTTCGCAAATAAGAAACTCAAAAAATACTTAAAAATTCACAAAACAGTTTTGAGAGTTTTCATTCCATGATTTATCCTCTTCATAAACATAAAGGTAAACATAAAAGCATGAAAACTTATGGAGCTATATATGTAATTTCATAAAGGCATGAAAAATTATATAGGTAAATATGCAATTTTACATATAAGTCAAATAATATATTCAATGTTATATAGAAGTTCCACGATGGATATGTTATTATGTACATTCTCCAAGGTCTTGACTCCAAACACCATGGATGATGTACCACAAAATGAATAATGAAAAAATGTAAATATTCAGAAACCAAACAAAATGAGTGGGCAATGCCCAGTGCTAGTTCCAACGAGTAACTAGATTCTTTTGAATATGTAACACTGTACAATACAACTATGCTAATAAATGAGAAGCAAAAGCCCTTGTCGCTACATCTGAAGGTCCTGACTTAGTGTCTAGCCAGCTGAGCTCCTCATCTTTGAATGCTAGCTCCTTCGTCTCAATGATCCAATATGATGTTGGATCAAACTTGTCCAACTCAATTGCATCAACACTCCTGCCTCATGATGATACTAAAGACCTTTTTAGGTTTGAATCTTTAATAGAAAAATCAACAATGATTTGAAAATGATAGATATTAAATAGACTATGATTGAATAGAATCCAACCATCCAACTATTTAGTGAGGAGTCGAATATTACACTGCACAAACACTAAAATATTCATCTTTTTTTGTGTTAATTAGTTGTGTTTATTTGAGTATATGTGTTGAAATATACACCAATTATGCTCACAACCAGAATGCATGTTTGACTCAACTCAAAGATAGCTAGCATTCGAAGCTCAGGTGTATGATTACTGTAGTCATCCTACCACAGACATATCATATGCCAATGATATTAACCATAATGTTTAGAAGCACTGAAATTAATATTAGATTTTTAATATTTATCCGTGGTAGCTCAGACAGTCTTCTCCACAGTACCAGGGCACACTCAGTCAGCAGGTACAGCAGCAGATCCATACAGCAGCGTGAGGGTACACTCACGACAGTCCATTCAATGCTTTGGGAGCTTGATGGCGCAGCAGAGAGAGTGGAGGATTGGTGCAGTTATGTAGGGATGAGTTTGGAGGGCACATGCATGCCTATAGGATGCATGTGCCAGTTTCTAGTTCAATCTTGTTATTACCTCATATGACATGAGGTTCCACCTGTGATTTTCATTACAATGGATTGTTTGCAGATATATTTGATCGCAGAACTATCTTTACTAAAGGTAGTTGCTACCCCAGATTTCAAAAGGGAGTAATGTTGTATAGGAATGGTGCCCAGAATTTGGTTCCTGGCAGCAAGGTTGGAGACTTGGAAAAGTGCAGTAAGAATATTGCTAGAAGGATGAGGCCTCATTTGAAGAAAGCAAAGCACACTATGCTGATAAATATATGATTGCATGATATTCGTTAGGCAGCAAATAAGCCACTGTTTATCCTGTCAGCATACAACGGATCTATTTTACTCATGCAGAACAGTCTCAATGTCACTGGATGGAGAATGAAGACACGTTGGATGATCCTTCAAATATTATAGCTAGAGAAGGGGATTTTGTCTGGTAATAATCTCACAGGATCTATTCCACCAGAATTGGGGAACATAACAAACCTCAACTACCTGCAGCTATACGACAATCAGCTTACAAGGCAATTTCCACCTGAGCAGGGGAAGTTGGAAAAGCTGATTAACTTAGATCTGGCCAGAAATCAACTTGAAGGTCCAATCCCAGAAAACATCAGTTCATGCATGGCTCTTAATTTTTTCAATGTGCAGAGCAACAATTTGAATGGAACTATTCCTCTCAAATTTCAAAAAAGTGGAAAGACTAATGTAGTTAGATCTATCCTCAAATGATATCAATGGAATGATCCCCGGACTTATAACTCTGGACCTTTCTAACAATAATATTTCTGGACCTATTCTGGGATTTGTTGGTGCTTCACAACATCTTCTTTAATTAGACCTTTCTGCCAACCGATCATCAGGTCCTATTCCCCAAGAACTTGGAGAGCTACATAATTTAGTCTAACTGATACTGAGTAACAACAATTTATCATGAGAGGTGCCATTGCAGTTGACCAACTGCGTCAGCCTCACCACATTAAATCTTTCCAACAACAATTTGTCTGGAGATATTCCTGTCATAAATAACTTTACAAGGTTTACCCCAGAAAGCTTTTTTTGGAAATCCAGGTCTCTGTGGCAAAATGAGTGGATCACATTGTGGGATATACTCTAGACAGTCAAAAGCTTCTGTCTCAACACCAGTGATTGTTTGCATTCAGTGAGATTATTCTGTGTGATCATGATAGCTCTCTACAGTTCAAATCGGCCTAAGCTATTTATTGAAGGTTCAGAAAGCAAAATGGGTCAAGGTTGTCCAAGGTTAGTAATATTGCACATGAACATGGTAGGATACATGTACGAAGATATAATGAAGATCACAGAAAATTTGAATGAGAAATATATAATTGGCTATGGAGCTACGAGCCAAGTTTATAAATGTGTTCCTAGGAACCATTAACCAATTGCAATTAAGAGACTGCACGCATAGTATCCAGAAAACTTGCATGCATTTGAAACCGAGTTAAAGACTGCTGGAAGCATCAAGCATAGGAATCTTGTCAGTTTGCAGGGATACTCTCACCACCTGGCAACTTGTTGTTCTACGACTACATGGCTAATGGAAGTTTGTGGGACATTTTACATGGATCTTCAAATAGGCTAGACTAAAACACTCGTTTAAGGATCGCTCTTGGAGCTGCACAAGGTCTAGCATATCTGCATCATGATTGTAACCCACGCATTATTCACAGAGATGTAAAGACTTCCAACATCCTCTTAGATGACAATTTTGAAGCACATGTGACAGATTTTGGCGATGCTCTTTTGGAGCTGCTGACAGAGAGGAAAGCATGGATAATGACTCTAATTTGCTTCAGCTGATAGGATGTAAAGTAGACAACAGTGTCATGGACACTGTTGACCCAGGAGTAGCAGCAACTTTCACAGATTTTGCGGTGGTAAGAAAGGTCTTTGAGCTTGCACTATTTTGCTCAAGGGGACAGCCTTCTGAACATCCAACCATGAATGAAGTTGCCAAATTCTTACAGTCATTATTACCAGCTTCTATACAAGCTGAAGTATCCGAGCAAAGCACCCAGCAGCAACTACATGAGGTTCTGTGATGAATATGCTAGAGAAGATCAGAAGAGATGTTACAGGAAGTACGATCAGCATTTACTTTGAGCCTTGTAGATGTATTTCCCAGCAGATTGGAGACCGACCCTTTACTTCCAGATGTATGATTTTTCATTGATAATTACAGGCATATCTGAGCAGATTTCAACCTGCTGCCAAACCAGCATTTGAATTGCAGTTAGCAGGCCGCCCGCATCCATATAGTTTCAGATATGATTGTGACAAAGGGAGATTTATAAGAATGTATCTTCATCAGATCCACCATTTGAGGAAGTATGAGTACGCCTAGCTTAGAGAGATGACACATGGAGCCTAAAGGGGTACCCAAGGTATTTTGTTACTTGGTCAAAGTCCTTTCTTTGAGTGAACACCTGTCATCAAAGGGATGGTCTGGAGGTAGTTTTAGCAACTTCACAGAACACATACTCCAAGGAAGAGGAATGCCCCACTTGTAGGAGCATCAAATACAGATTGTGATCAAGATCGATATGGTCAAAGGGTTGAATTACGCAGTTGGAGGAGCGCCCAGGTCTAGGACAGGATATGGCAGCTAATAAACGTTGCAAGGAAAAGTTGTTAAGAGTGGACCTCTGTTTCTAATTTTGGGAGTGGTTATAACCACTTTTGCACACTTATCCTTTAGAGGAATTAGTTAGGTTCTTGGAGAAAACTCCCTAGCCATATTGATTATTTTGGGCATATGATTAGCATTTAGTCATAATTTATCTTGTGGACTGTTGGAGTGCTCCCTTAAAGTAAGATTCTATGCACATTTTTTGATGGAAAGTTCCACTAGGGGAGTTTGTACATGGACCATTGGAAAGGCGTACTTAGTCAAAGAAGCCTAAATCCATGGAGGTATCTAACAGCCAGCACACATTCCAAACTTTGCCAGTTACATGAAGAGGAGAAAGTAATATATCCCATCATTGTTTATTATATGTTGGAGTTGCTTATATAGTACATCATCTATTCCTCAAGCTTTAACTGCGTGAAGAGCTTGATCCCATCCATCATAAATATCACCCATTTATGGTTTGTCTCCATTCACCAATGTCAACATTTTCACAAATGATTCACCTATTTTTCAACATCAAATTTACCTCAATCCAAAATTCACTCCCTGAGATTGCGGCCTCTGACTAGAATTATCTTCTAAAGATGAAACCTTCCATTGATCCTAGTCATCACTTACAATCATTTGTTGTAAATCTTTATTCAGCTCAACAATCTTTCTGACTAAAATGAAGTTAGAAGAGAACTTATTTTCGTCTGTTTTTAAACTTTCCAATTTCGAATCTGGGGTAAAAATAGCATTCAAAACATGGTTATTAAATAGATATTGTTGTATTCCCTTGGCATACAAAATAATTGGTTTTATTCATTCTACTCCAACAATGTCCTCCAACAACAAATCTAGCAATTGTGAAATACACGGAATCCAAAATATTTGAGGGAACTCTGTTTGGATGAGTGTTTCAACCGATTTGCCAATACAAACAATGTATCATTTACTATTTGTACTACATGTGTCAGCCCAACCTCTAAAACTGCAGTCTTCAACACATGTGAAATAAATTCCTCATTCTTCTCTTCTTTAGTTGTGTCAACTGCTTTTAGGAACACCACTCCTCTAGGACTTGAGACAAGAACATGGAGAAGATTGCAGCTACCTATATCTGTCCATATATAAATACATAGAATAATACAACCCATATGAGCCCAAGACTCATGTACTGGTAACAAAGCTTTATCTATTCTTCCCGTCTCCTTACCTGGCAGCATACTTTGTAGTTTTTCAGTTATAGGAGCTTCATACCCTGGTCCAAATGCTGCAATTGCTTTCACCATGTCATGAAAGTATGGAGAGTGAGCCCATTTGAAAGACAGTCTATTTTCAAAAACTAACACCGTACCACTATATCATCAATTTATCTGTCCAAATTATCATGACAAGCAAAACACATATTATTAGTTTCTGCTTTCTTTCCCTTATTGTAAAGCTACTACATTGGGACAGGCAGTAAGTGCAGTTGCAATTATAACTGCATTAGGTGTCAAGCCTACAATTTGCATTTGATGAAAGAAACCCATGGCCTCATCCTAGTGGTTGTTTTGGGCATAAGCTACAATCATGGCATTCCATGAGATCAAATTTGGTCTTATGCCTACCAATTCCATTTCATGAAAGTGCTCAAGGGACTTGTCACGATGACCACTCTGGCATAACCTGTAATGATAGTATTCCATGAGATAATGTTAGACTTTATGTCTGATATCGCATTTGATAGAAGAGCCCTATTCCCTCCTCAACATGCCCATTCTAAGCTTAACCTAAAATCATGTCATTCTGAGAGTATCTCCTTAAAAACTTGCCTAAAGTCAGATGGGATTCCCCAGTCATCAAACAGAAATATGAACATATGGCAGCTTTCTAGTTGATTGAAAAAGAATTCCATGAGATGTTGTGCCTTTTGAATATGGGTTTTTTGGATTGGTCTTCAAAGCATGAATTTCATATAGAAACTTTATGCCTTCACAAATATAAAGACACACACACACACATGCAGATGTTGTTGCGAACAAGGTCAAAGTCCTTTCTCTTGTGTAACACTTTACTACAAAGCCCCTGGGATCCCTCAATGTCTCTGGTTCCCACATTCATGTATAATAGTAAAGCACCAGACTATCACAGGGGTCTAAACTCTAGGTGCCCTCCATAAGTCAGCGCATGTGAGGTGTGAAACATCATGTGTAACTTATAAAATAAATCCTTTGGCAGCTGCTCCTCTATCATGGACAACATGTTTAGGGATTCTTTCTTTGTCAAATTGGGCAAGCTTCTCTACCAAGTAGATAATGTTCCCAACAACAGAGGATCTCTTTCACCAACTGTAAGAGAGGAGTTATTATTCCAAACAGGGGCACCCTGGTTGCTGGTCCATAAAGGAGCATTATGAGCACTAGAAGGCCAATATCTATATGGATCAATTCCACCTAAGCCTCAAAATACCAAATTATATAATCTACTAAATTCTTCATCCTCATCTCTGTTCATGAAATTCATAAAACCATCATGATGATTGTTATGATGGTAGCACTTGGGTACATTGACATGAAGTGGCAAGTAATTTGGCCCAAGCCCATGCCTCTGTGTCAGAGCATTTTATCATATGTATCAGGCACAATGTATTCAGGTCAGAATGTTAACTACTCATTCTCATTGAAAAGTTATCAATGTTTCTATTTAAAACCACCCCCCCAACAGGCTGCAAAGGAAATAGATTCTCTGGCCAGATTTAAGTGTTGTCAAGAGGATCAAAGTCAAACCTATCTTCATCAGTGAGATTCATTGCTTGAGTGCATAGCTTCCATTCAGGATAGTTACCAGAATCTATGGCATTGTATAAATCTTTGGTAGCATGACTGTGATTGGTACCTGCAACAATTACAACTTCCTCATCAAGCAAAGGCTCGAGTCCACAAGTAGGCTTCCAATGAAAATTGCAATATGTTTCATTAGCTTCTCTTGTTAAAAGAAACTTGAAAGTGTGACTACAACTCAAAACTATATAGTGTTTGAATATCTATTTTTGACCAAACACAACCCAGAAGTGTGCTTGTTAGAGTTTTCATGCTATTATTTATGTCTTTGAGCCCATATAGCTCCCAGTACTGTAACATGGCTCTAATACCAATTTGTAATGTACATCCTACACTTTACTCACCATATATGTTCTAATGATCTAATATTGATTCAGAGTGGCAGCATTTCTCCTTTTTTTCACAGTTAAAGAATCATCATAATGGTTATGCAAACATTTACTTCATTCAAAAACTGATATTCAAAGCTATCCCAGAGATAGCAGCTTACCTTAAACTAGCTATAGCTAAAACATCATTTCACGTTTAAGTTCCTAGACCCAAATATGAATATGTATTAATAAAATTCTAAGCTCTATATCCAGTAATTGCATTCAAATAAATATTGGATTGCAACCAACCAAAGCAAGGAGAATATTCTATTTGTCTTGAACAGAATAAATAAATATATTGTATGGTAGTCATCGCCAATCAATAGCTCTCAAGGGAATCGGACATCAAGAATTTTTAAGAGTCCTAGTAACCCATGTGTAGCATGCTAATTCAATCTGTTATCAATATATTGATGGGTAAATTGGGTATTTTACTAGAGAGGAGTGAAACTATTCGCAGTGGTATAAAAAGTGAAATCAATGCCCACCATTCAACATGCCTCCATAGTTTGTACTCTTTCTGGATTTAACACGTGAGTATGTATTTTTCTCTCTTATTCAATCCAAACCACCAAGTGGAGAGGTCTTTCAACAATGAATATTTCCTTCTCAAGCTTGATAGGTCTGGGATTAAAATAAAACAGAAGCCTAAAACTTAGTAATGACAACAAATCCCTCCACAATTAGTAAACATGATGAGCAGTACATGGACAAAATCACACTTGTCTATTTAGTGACAGAACTTCACCACGGGAAACCCGTTTTTATCATTCCTTGTAATTCATACCATATTGAAACCAACCAATATTTCCTATTATCTTCTACTCAAGGATGGTTGTTTAATCATTTGACACAATCTATTTAACATCTGTAAAGCATTTTACTAAATGACTTAATGAAGACTAATGTTGAACTAGGTTCCAATAATAGGAAAACATGGCGACAATCAGCAGTGATCTTGTTTGTATCAATTGAGATACCTGAAAGTCATCCAACTTGGTGGGAATAAGAGTTGCTCTTTCTTTGTTTGAAAAATCTCCATGGTTGGGCTTCATAGTGATGGACACTTAAATTGCTTGTACTGATTCACTCACTGACCCATTTTATAGTGATAAATTCAATTTCTGGATTCTGATTATTGTAATTAAAATTGTACCAAGCAAGGATGCCATAATAATGTACAAGAGTGAATAACAAGGAAAATTGACTGTATTGTAAGGTCCAACTACAAACCTCTAAATTGTTCTAGACAAGGATCTTAAATTCAGAAAGAAAAGTTTACACTCATTTTATTGGCCAAGTATGTTGCTATTGCATTTCGACATAGGTGACCAAGTGGTTAAGACACATGTAGTTGTCTTATCTAATATATAAATCTTGCTGACTTCTCAAATGCCCAGTACTCTCGATTTAGATTTAGCCAAAAACATATCAATGTGTCAAATTCTGCATAGTGTGTATGCTGTTTATTTCAAACAAAAAGACAGCAATAAATACTATTCCCTGAGATAGTGGAAAGTCCAACGGGTGTAGTAGTTTACTAAAAACCTATGAATATGATATTACCACTGCAACTCCTCTATCTAAGCATTTTGTGAAAACATTTGCATAGCATATGGGTTCCTAAAATGATTAGTTATATTCTCTCTGAAAAAGAGAGAAAACGGTTGCTAGAATTAACAATACTATCTTCTAAACAAGACTAGTTAAAAATCTCAGCTTCCCTATGTTTCATCGACTTTGAATGAAAGCCTTTCCAGGTTCCGAGGTAGGTAAGAAAAGCTATATACTGTAGTTTTCTTTTTTTCATTGAAATTTTCAGCTCAGATCTAACAAATCATTTTTCAAAATGTAGTCTTTTAATCAACGTTTAAAGGCATATTTCAAACATTTTTCTGTTTATGTTGCATAATTAGTCTGCAATTTTATCCATGGCATAAGTTGATATAACCTAGATTATTCATCAAGACATATAGGAAATTTAAATACCTTTATTCATAAGAAACACAGTTTTATAATCAAATCAGCAAAAAGTTCCCAGAATAGAGATAGAACACTTGTCTTATTAACTAGCTAATCCAAGCTACTCACTAAGTGTGAGCAATTTTCCACCCAACCATAGGTGGTCTTCTATGGATGCCACCCGCTAGGTGGGCTATGAGACCACTAGCGCAAAGGGAAATAGTTTGAAGACTCTCAAGTCCCTCACTCGATTCCAAGATCAAGCAAGAAACTCATTGCAAAATTCTATTACTAATCTTCATAGTCAACCCATCGATGGCACACTCTCTACGATCCCATACAACACAAGAAGATACTGCTTTCTCTACATCATAGTACCTCAATAATATTTTTCTTCTATGTCTTTTCAATGTGTAGCGAGAGACCAAATTATTGTGTACTTTCATATTTAATCCTAGCATAAATTGGTTCTTGGATATTTAATAATGAGCAAGCTACATGGATAATGAAGATGATTCTCTACTCAACCCGGTCTCTCTTACTACACTACAATATGTTTTCCTTCTCTGGTTTTCCACCTTTTTCTATAATTCTTCCCAAGGTTTTACTCATTTTATTTCATGGAGAGTAATCTCTATCCTAAAGGGAGTGTTACCTCCAAGAAGATTCTCCCTCACATTTGAATAACTTCCTATTCTACATGGTTGATGGGGGAGGGGAGAGTCCTATTCAAACTTTTCATGGATGCGAAAATAGGAAGTGGTTAGGTTTCCCCAAAAGGATGGAGTCTTTTCACTCTGCACTCCCATCCCATTCTCATGTTTCCATTCAACTAAGAACTAGGCCTTTTAACTAACTATCAACTACATTAAGAATGAGGTTTGGAATAAGGTTTATGGTAAAAATGAAAGGCGAGATTAGGAGACATAGGCAGGGAAAATTTGAAGGATGGAAATTTATCTTAAAATTACTGGGGAAAGTCTAATAGGAAGCATAGTAATATGACAAGTATCTGCGCACATCATTTACAAAATATACATAATCATGTTAAAAAATGATGCAGTTCGCCCTTCTTTCCTAAGGGTTGCGCAACCTCCTGGTCTAGGATCGATCAAGAAACTAAGTCAGATCGACTCTTTGGGTCTATGCTAGACTTCAAACCTACTTACACATGTCCTTTCTCCAAACACATAGGTCGTATGAGATCCGCGGGTTTTCTCCTTAGCACTATCCAACTTCCACGCGAATTGGACACTAGCTCCTCCCGGGTAAACGCCTTTCCTTCCGTGACCACGACTATGACCACCCGCCTGACCAGCAGGTGCTTCGCGACTTCGCGTGTTGGGTGTTTGCACCTACGCCAACCTCGACATTCCGACTCCAGAAATCTTGAAGTGGGGCCTAGCGCGGGCTAAACGCCTTTCCTTCCGTGACCACGACTGTGACCACCTACCTGACCAACAGGCGCTTCGCGACTTCGCGTGTCGGGTGTTTGCACCTACTCTAACCCCGACTCTCTGACTCCTGAAATCCCGAAGTGGGGCTTAGCGCGTGCTAGCTCCTCCCTTAACCTTCGACGATATGACCCCTCACTATGACCTGGGGCCAATCCCTCGAGCACTTCGCGGTTTCGCGTTTCACGTCCCCGAAAGATTTTCCTCACTTGTCTTCCCGATTTTCGAAATTCTGAAATCTGGGTTCTCCTTATGTCAGATTGATGATCCATGATCTATGTGCGACGATCTTGCTTTCTCCTTCACGAACTCAAGATTTCACGATTCACGAAGTTGGAGGACTGCTCCCCTCTCTTCTCCCGATATCCGAACTTGCGAACTCCTTGGGATTAGATCTACGACCCACACCTTTCCTCCGATCAATGGCTATGATCGTTTGCGAACTTGGTCTTCGCGATTCTTTTTGCCTTGTGCACTTCCAAGGGTTAAAGCCTGTGCACTTATTTCTGGATCCAACCACTGTTGGTCCACGCGCTCATATCTAACTGTCCAGATCTGATCTTCTCTCCGTGCTTCCTCTAGTCCTTGGGACGTTAATCTAACGGTCTAGATTTTCTTCGCAATCGATCTAACAATTGGTTTCGCTCCTCCTCCTGAGATTTCGACTCGCCTGATTCAAAAAGTTTCAAAGTCCTCAAAGGTCTCTACATTTGAACTTACTGTGAGTCCGTCTCTCGGACTCCGACTATGCTTCTGAAAAACACTACTCCTTCTGAGCTTGGTCTCATGAGGACTTCGATTTCCTGTGCACTCCTTGCGTTTAGGAATCTCGATAACTCAGATCCAAAGGGTTTCTCAAAGAGAAATTCATCTCGCCCTCTTGGCGTTCTCCCTTTGTTCTGTGCACACTTGCACCAGATTCTTACACAAGGTCGAATTCCTGCAGATGACTGTGCTCACCTTGCAGTAGTCACTTTGCACTCATTGCAAAGGGAAAGTTTCGTGCTATCTCTTCTGAGCTTCATAATCGAAATAGATTCCGTCAACGCACTCCTTACGTTCTGTGTGCACACCTTGCACCACTCGACATAAGAGAAACAATTGAAACTTATCCTAACATTTACAGTTCCATCTACTCATAACATAATTCATTCATTCATGAAAGAAAAATAACAGGGAATTGCAAACAATGTCCACACCATGCATTGGACCAATTTTCCTCTGTTCTATTCCAAAATGAAAATGGTTACAACTGTAAATGAACAACAAAAACTGAAAAACTCTCAAATCTCCTCCTAACTTCTATCTTATTTTCTTCTACTAACATCTAGCCTCATTTGGGCGTACAAATCCTCTATTTATATCAGAGGGCTCTTAGGGTTCCCCTTGACTACTTGTCTACATCAACACTTACCCTGACAGCTTATCCTAGTGCAGTCGCATTCCAGAGCCGGAGTGGAAACTCCCACTTTGCTCGCGATTTCTCAAGTGTGCCTCAAAGGATTTTTTCGGCGCTGAGTTAATGTAGACTTCAAAATATCTGCCGTACCCGCCAACGTTGAGGTTTCGTATAGATTTCCAGACGCTAATAGGTCTTGATCCACGCACTTTCTAGCGATGCTCTTGCATCATACTCCCCTTGACAAAAATTCATGGACTCCTGTCCATGAGCTCCTGCACCGACTTTCCATGCTTCTGAATAACAACTTCGTTTTCCCAACTGGCATTTTCTATTGGGTGTCCCTTCCACTTGACCAGATATTCAAAATAGGTCTTCCTCTTGGTCTTTTTGCCAATCCTCTAATCAATGATCTTCTCCATCTATGGTTTTTCTGCTATAAGCATTTGTTTCTTCCACTGGATCTTCTCTTGATCTTCCGATCCCTCTGTGTCATCTTTCTTGTAAGGATACAGGTCTGAAATATTGAATATGGGTGATATGCCCACACCATCTAGCAACTCAATCTCATAGGCGTTTGCATCAAACTTCCTTAAGATCTTACATGCTCCTATCTTCTTCATCTTTAACTTGTTATATGTTCCCCTCGGGAACCTTTCTTTCCTAAGATGTGCCAGAACCTGATCTCCTACTTCAAATTGAAGTTCTCTGCGATGTTGATCAACGATATTGTTATACTCCTGGCTAGAACTCTACAACTGTCCTTTGATATGGCTATGGAGCCTCTGCATTTATGCAACAAAATATTCTGCTCCAGCGCTCCTGATCTCACTCTGTTCCAAGTCTCTCAACTCAGATACTCCCCTGGGTTGCATTCCATACAATATTTGGAATGGGCTCTTTCCAGTGCTCCTATTTGGTGAGTCGTTGTATGCAAATTCTGCTTGTGACATAATCTGATCCCACTGATTATGATGCTCAGTGACCAGACTCTTTAATAAGTTTCCCAAACTTCTGCTTACCACCTCAGTCTGTCCATCTGTTTGAGGGTGATAAGCTGAGCTGAAGGACAAATCTGTCTCCAACTTCTTCCTCAGTGTTCTCCAAAAGTGACCAACAAATTTTGTGTCTCTGTTCGAGACAATGCTTCTGGGTAGGCCGTGAAGTCTCACAACTTCCTTGAAAAACAAATTTGCAACATGCGTTGTGTCATTGGTCTTATGGCATGGGATAAAGTGCGCCATCTTTGAAAATATATCCACCACCACAAATATGGAATCAAATCCTCGGTGTCCTTGGCAATCCCAATACAAAATCCATGCTTATTGCATCCCAAGGCCTCTCTGGTATTGGCAATGGTTGATACAATCCAATGTTCTGTCTTTTCCCTTTTGCATGTTGGCAGATTCTACATCTGTTCACAAACTTTATCACTTCTGTTCTCATACCTGGCCAATAGTATGAACTTTTCAACTGTGCAAACATTTTATCATGGCCGAAATGTCCAACCAATCCTCCACTATGATTTTCCTTCAAAAGGTTATCCCTCATTGAGCATTTCGGTATGCACAACTGAGTGCCTTTGAACAACAACCCCTCTTGAATCATGTACTCTGTCCACTGACTTCTGTCTCTTAGCACAGGATTTATACATGCTTCGTATGCTTCCTTGAAATATGTATAATCACAATACATGTCCTGAAGGTGTTCAAACCCCAAGGTCTTCACTTGAAATTCCCGCAGAATCAAACATCTCCCGCTCAATGCATCATCAACTTTGTTAGCATTCCCAACAATATGTTTTATGACAAAAGTAAAATTCTACATAAACTCAACCCATTTTGCGTGCCTCTGATTCAATTTTTCCTGCCTAGTTATGAATTGTAAACCCTGGTTATCGCTATACAAGACAAATTCTTGTGGGACAAGGTAATGTCTCCACTTTTTCAAGGCTTGAATTATGGCATAAAACTCCTTATCATACGTGGAGTATTTTCTCTTGGTCTCATTCAGCTTCTCACTGAAATAGGCAACAGGTCTGTTATCCTAGTTCAAAACTGCTCCAATTGCAACTCCACTTGCATCACATCTCACGTGAAATGTCTTTTCAAAATTCGGCAAGACCATAATTGGTCGTTTTGTTATTTTCTCCTTTAGTGTATTGAAGATTTTCTCGGCCTCTTCCGTCCATTTAAAAGACTTGTGCTTCTTCTTCACTGTATCCATCATTGGTGCACAAATTCCACTGAAGTCTCTGATGAACTTTCTATAGAAACTTGCTAATCCATGGAAGCTTCTTACCTCAAACATACTCCTTGGTGACTACCATTCTTTGATCGCCTTCACCTTCTCTGGATCCATCTTTAGTTCATTTGAAGAGATCACAAAACCCAAATAAATGAGTTCGGTCTTCATAAAAGAGGACTTCTTCAGATTTATCAACAACTTCTCTTGTTGTAGTCTCCTCATCACTAGTGTTAGGTGCCTCAAATGCTCCTCTTTAGTCCTGCTAAAGATCAATATATCATCCAGATATACAACCACAAACTTGCCAATGAAATCTTTCAGTATTTCATTCATCAGCCTCATAAAAGTACTCGAGGCATTTGTTAAGCCAAATGGCATAACAAGCCATTCATACAAACCTTCATTTGTCTTAAAGGCCATCTTCCACTCATCACCGTCTCTCATTCTAATATGGTGATATCCACTTTTCAAATCTATTTTGGAAAAGAAATTTGCTCCACTTAAACAGTCCATTAAATCATCCATTCTTGGTAAATGAAATCTATACCTGATGGTGATCTTGTTAATGGCTCTTGAGTCTATACACGTTCTCCATCCTCCATCCTTCTTTGGACTCAACACAGTTGGCACTGCGCATGGGCTCAAGATTTCTCTAACCAAACCCTTGTCTAACAATTTCTGGACTTGGTTCTTCACTTTCTCGTTCTCTCGAGGTGTCAATCTGTATGCCGCTTTGTTTGGTAGACTTGCTCCTGGTATCAAGTCAATATGGTGACTGATACTTCTGATGGGTGGCAATGAGTTAGGCAGCTCGTCCACCACTATGTCAACGAAATTATCCAACAGTTCCTGAACTTCTTCAGGGATATCATCCATCGAAGTACTTGTAAGGATAACTCTAGGCTTCCTCACCAAAACAAACTGCATCTCCTGTTCTTCCTTGAATTCTTTCAAGAGTTCCTTCCCGCTCATGAGAAGTATGCTTGTGCTGACTTCCTCTTTCACTTTCTTCTCCTCTATTGATAGCAACATATGTGTTCTACCATTCTTCTCTAATGTGTATGTATTCTTCCTCCCATCATGAATGACATTCCTGTCAAACTGCCATGGTCTTCCCAACAGGATATGACATACATCCATGGGAATTACATCACACAAAATTTCATCTCTATATCCTCCTATCTTAAATTCAACCAAGCATTGTTTAGTAACCATTACCTGGTGTCCTTTCTACAACCACGAGACTTTGTATGGCTTTAGATGTGCAGTTGTCTCCAACTCCAATTTCTCCACCATCTCTGTGGATACTAGGTTATCAGTGCTTTCACTGTCGATTATAACCTTGCATACTCTGTCTTTAGTCTTGCAAGCTGTTCTGAAGAGACTGTTCCTCTGCACCATCCTTTCAACTTCTGCCTCTAGTTTTAAGAGAACTTTCCTCAACATTAGGGATCTTCCATCCTCTGCTCCTTCTACTTCAACATCTCTTCTCTATGCTTCTGAAATGTTAGCTTCACCTTCTCCTTTCTTTTTCTCGGGACATTTCAAAGACACGTGTCCTGTCTTTCCACAGGCATAACATCTTACTTCTCCTCCTCCTCTTCTTCCTCTTCCTTTAGAAGAACTTCTTCTAACACCCTGTCTTTCTCGGGAACTTCCTCCTCTTTCTGAGTGATTGTGTGGTTTCTTAGTCTCGCCCTTAGACTTATGTGCTCTGTCATGGGTAACTCCCTTGCTTGTGTTTGGGACTGGGTTTTTACCCCTTCCTCGCTGACTTCGCTTTCTGGCCAAATTCTCCTCTGCCTTCAGCGCAAACTGATAAGCATCTTCCACTGTCCTTACTGACATCATGCTGAGTGCATCTTGGATTTCATATCTTTAGCCATTTATATATCTGACAACTTTTTCTTCATCTCTTTCTCTTTGTCCAGTTCTGATGTTCAACCTATAGAACTCCTATGTGTACTCCTTAACTGTCATCCCTTTCTGCTTCAGGCTCTGCATTTTCTTGAACAGATTGATCTGATAATATTTGGGCATGAACTTAGCCTTCAACTTGGCTACCATTCTGTCCCAACTCTTTATCTTTTGCTTGCCTTTGCTTCTTCTCTTAGCTTGCAGTTCATCCCACCACAGCGCTGCATGTCCTTTTACCCTGGTGACAACATGTCTCACCCTTCTTTCCTCATCGATGTCTTCATAGTCGAAATATTTGTCCATGGATCTTATCCAATCCAATAACTCTTCGACATCTAAATTGCCTTCATACATTGGGACCTCCATCTTGGCTTTGCCTCCCAATCTGGCCACTGCTCTTAGCAAGTGTTCTTCGACAACATCCTCTCCTGCAGTTTCTTCGGAAACATTCTTGTCCACATCTTCTTCGCTCTCTGCATCGCTGACATCTCCGACATTAGGTGCTCATCTCTGCGCTTCCTCCATCGCCTCTAATCTTGCACAGAGTTCTCGCATCTCCCTTTCTACAACTCGATTGGCAAAGGTTGTTCCACTCGTCTCCTTGGTGGCATTGTGTTCACTGTCTGCTACACACAGAGTACAACTTCGAGTTCTTTTGTCTCCTCTCTTTTGCCTCCTGTCTTCAAGCAAAATTTTCTATTCTCTAATACCACTTGATGGTATCAGACTATATCCTTTTACCGTCTTTCTTCTATCTGTAGTCTGCAAATAAAAGCTAGCTCTGATACCACTTGATGCAGTCCCCCCTTTTCTCCTAAGGGCTGCGCGACCACCCGGTCTAGGATCGATCAAGAAACTGAGTCGGATTGACTCTTTGGGTCTCTGCTAGACTCCAAACCCACTTACACAGGTCCTTTGTCCAAACACATAGGTCGTATGAGACCCGCGGGTTCTCTCCTAAGCACTCTCCAACTTCCACGAGAACTAGACACTAGCTCCTCACGGGCTAAACACTTTTCCTTCCGTGACCACCACTGTGACCACCCGCCTGACCAACAAGCGCTTCGTGAGTTCGCGTGTCGAGTGTTTGCACCTACGCCAACCCTGACTCTCTGACTCCCGAAATCCCGAAGTGGGGCCTAGTGTGTGCTAGCTCTTCCCTTAACCTTCGATGATATGACCCCTCACTATGACCTGGGGCCAATCCCTCGAGCGCTTCCTGGTTTTGCGTTTGCGTCCTCGAAAGATTTTCCTCGCTTGTCTTTTCGATTTCTGAAATTCCGAAATCTGGGTTATCCTTAAGTCAGGTCGACGATCCACGATCTATGTGATCTGACGGTCTTGCTTTCTCCTTTGCGAACTTGGGACTTCGCGATTCATGAATTTGAAGGACTGCTCCCCTCTCTTCTCCCGATATCTGAACTCGCAAACTCCTTAGGACTAGATCTACGAACCACACCTTTCCTTCGATCAACGACTATGATCGTTTCACGAACTTGGTTTTCGTGATTCTTCTTGCCCTGTGCACTTCCAAGGATTAAAGCCCGTGCACTTATCTCTGGATCCAATGATTGTTGGTACACGCGCTCAGATCTAACAGTCCAGATCTAATCTTCTCTCTGCGCTTCCTCTAGTCCCTGGACGTTAATCTAACGATCCAGATATTCTCGGCAACCGATCTAACGATTGGTTCCGATCCTCCTTCCGAGCTTTCGACTTGCCTGACTCATAAAGTTTCTAAGTCCTCAAAGGTCTCTACCTTTGAACTTACTGTGAGTCCGTCTCTCGGACTTCGACTGCGCTTCTGAAAAATGCTACTCCTTCTGAGCTTGGTCTCGTGAGGACTTCGAGTTCCCGCGCACTCCCTGCGTTCAAGAACCACGATAACTCAGATCCAAAGGGTTTCTCAAAGAGAAATTCCTCTTGCCCTCTTGGTGTTCTCCCTTTGTTCTATGCACACTTGCACCAGATTCTTACACAGGGTCGAATTCCTGTGGATGACTGTGCTCACCTTGTAGTAGTCACTTTGCACTCCTTGCAAAGGGAAAGTTTCGTGCTATCTCTTTTGAGCTTCAAAATCGAAACAGATTCTGTCAACGCACTCCTTGCGTTCTGTGTGCACACCTTGCACCACTCGACAGAAGGGAAACAATTGAAACTTATCCTAACATTCACAGTTCCATCTACTCATAACAAACTTCATTCATTCATTAAAGCAAAATAACAGGGAATTGCAAACAATGTCCACACCATTCATTGGATCAATTTTCCTCTGTTCTATTCCAAAATGAAAATGGTTACAACTGTAAATGAATAACAAAAACTGAAAAACTCTCAAATCTCCTCCTAACTTCTATGTTATTTTCTTCTACTAACATCTAGCCTCATTTGGGCGTACAAATCATCTATTTATCTCAGAGGGCTCTTAGGGTTCCCCTTGACTACTTGTCTACATCAAAACTTATCCTGACAACTTATCCTAGTGCAGTCACATTCCAGAGCCGGAGTGTAAACTCCCACTTCGCTCGCGATTTCTTAAGCGTGCTTCAAAGGATTTTTTCGGCGCTGAGTTAAGGCAGACTTCAAAATATCTTCTGTACCCGCCAACGTTGAGGTTTCGTACAGATTCCCAGATGTTGATAGGTCTTGATCCGCGCACTTGCCAATGATGCTCCTGCATCAAAAAACATTCTAGGATCGAAACCGGGATATTACACTTGCCAAGATGAAAATCAAACATATTTTTGTCAATTATGATGATAGCCTTCACATGATAAATGATTAATTTAAGAACAAACAATCATTTAAAGAACCATTTCAATAAGTGACACATTTCGTGCAATATGTAATGAAAGTTGGAATGAAATACACCTAGGGAAGTCAAAATTGTGTAGTGTTTAGAATTATTTGCAAACTACAATAATCCAACTGCCACGACCCTACAGTTCGTCCAAGGTTTCACCCAACACCTAAGGGTCATGTGACAATGCGACATTTTGTTTCGACGACCTAACCAAACCAGAACCTACTCCGTCTGTACTACGCCTTACTCAAGACACACCCATACACTTACTCCAGTCACTTGTTCAATTACTTGTGTTCTTTACTTAACCAATTACATAGTTCTTATACTTAGCCAAAATGACACCAAGAACATCCAACCACAATAAAGAGACACAAATATGAATGAGAAACCAGATTGGCCTAAAACCCAAGTTTTTATTACAAGAACAACAATGTGCTAAGCCTACAACTCATGCCACACAAATAAAGATAACACGGAGCTTCTGCTTAGTTTACATCAATAATAACCTGTGCGAAAACACAAAGACCCTCTTCTGTCGAGTCACCCTGCGCCCTTCCTTCGTTACCATAGTCAGCAACCAAAGCGAGTCACTTCCCCTTCGTGCTTCATCTTTGCGACACCTGTGGCACTTGCCTTAGTTTGTTCACCCCCCTTCCTTGGTTCTGAACTTGTCACTTCATGAATTCCTTGGATGATGATTTCATTTTGTCTCCTCCTCGGCATATATGGGTGCCCAACTCTCCAAACTGGCGTGTCCCTTTCCTTAGAGCCGATGCAACATTTGGCAACTTGTCCACATAACCTTGGCCGACCTTCATCTAAGGTGCACACGTCCCTTAGGTGAGCTGAGCCGACTCCCTAAGCGTGCCCACCTCTCTTCCAGCTGACTCATTCATTTTTCTTGGGCACTCAAGTCATGCCCACAACCAATCATTAACCAACCGATCGTTAACCGATGGCTAAATGTATGTTTCACGACACCTTGGTCAGGCTCCCCTTGGCGCGTCGGGTTCCCAAGGTGATCGAGCTCGCCCATTATAAGTCTGCCTTCATTTGTTGGTTCGACCAGGTGCATTGTCCACCGAATTGTCTAATCGATGCCCCTTCTATTCCAACCAACCCATTGTTTTGGTGTGCGCCCCTTTCTTTGTTTGGTGAAGCACCCACCTTTTTCCCACGTCTTTTGTCAAGCCCCACCCTAACTTAAGCCGTAAGCAATCTATGGTTGGAGTCATTCCTTGCCACGACACATGCCCAAGGAACCCCAAATCTCTTCTATATGAAGACTTTCATCTCCTCATTCACATCGAGTGTCCTGCCTGCCCAATGTCGTTCGTTTTGGTCTATGGTGGAAGTGCGCGTGCTCAGTCTCAATACCCCAGGCCTTACATCCTCCCCCACTCCAAGTTGTTGTCGTCCCAAAAACTCTCCAAAATCTGTGATCTCCAACTCTACCCGAACTTATGCCTCCCTCGCAACTGCTGCTGGAAACCCCAAGTTTCCCTTCGTCATATTTCTTCGTCTATCTCGTGCACGATCTCTTCCCAAAGTCAATCTGACCTCTTCGCCTATAGAACGAATGTCTTCCACTCAACTTCGCTACATCAAACCATGCACCAACTGCCAAACTTCCCAAGTGTTGAACGATGTTAACTTGTCTGTTGCGCTCTTACTTCGACCATTCTACCATGTCTCCACACATGTTGACCCCCAAGTTCTTCACTAGTCAGGGGATCAGTCAATCGTTGCATGTAGTGCTCAAGATGAACTTCCCCATGTGAAACATAGTATTTTTGTTCGCAACTTTGTCTCCCTATCCAATCCTCAAGCTCAAGGAAAATTTCTTCTCCTTCGCCTAAAATCTGCTAAGTCTTCAACCCAACTCCACAACTACTACTAAGCTACTCAACTGTTGTTCGCACTCCACTGTGCTGACTGCTGTCCTCCGCAACCCAACAACAGTTTTCTTCGTCATGATGGAGAAAGATGACAACCATCCTCCTACTCACCAAGTCTTCATCTTTCAACTTCAACTGCGGCACCTTTCTCCAAGCCACTCAAGGTTGCACTGCCCACTTCCTAGGTAGCGCGCCCACTCCCAAATTGCTCAAAAGACTAAGTATTCTCGGAATCCATCACCAAGGCTCTGGGCAAACGATGTGTCTAATCTATGTTTCATGCACAAGTACCTAAGGACCAGTCTGAATTCCTTCAATGAGCAGTCCAACTTCTCAAGTCATTCTGCATCAAGCTCAAAGTCATAGATCCCCATCGCTCATCTACAAAAGTTTATGATAGTTGCGGGGTCTCGGTCTTCTCTGCCTACTTCCTCCTCATCCTCCAAGTCTGGCTGAGTGAGTGCCTTCGTGCCCTCCTTCATCTCAACACTTAAGAGATTTTGGTGCAAGTGATTCATCTGACCAATCCTCCTAAAATTTATCACAAACCTGCTGGCAACATGGTGACTTGGGTTGCATTTCCTTTGTGATGAATTTCGCAAGTGTTGTGATGGTCGACTTCAACTTGTCCTCCCTAACTTGCTTCTAGTCATGTAGGCTATGCAACTGGTTTGCCTTCTCCAAGAAATACTTTGTCAATATCCACAATGTTGTCAACCTTTGTTCTTCTTGATTCATGACGCTCAAAGAAACTATGGTTGGAATCACCTCTTGCTGCTACACCATGTCACAATTTCTATCCACACTTTCGCAGGCTCCCTCAATCAACCTGACTGCAACACTCTTAAGCTTCTGTCTAAGATTGATCATCGTCGTCATGGGCACACTTGACGTTTTGGCTTCGTTCAAAAACACCAAGCAACCCTCATGTGGCACAAGAATTGCCTTGGCATACTTGAGAAAATCCTGCCCCAAGATCATCGCATGATCGTCTAGCGGAGCTACCATCAAATCTGAAGTGCTAAACCAACTTTTGATTCTCAATGGTGCATAAATAATCACTCCTTTCACCACTGAGTTGACCACCTTAAATGCAACCATACTGACAAACTTTTCAATTACTTCCTAATTAATTTAGTAGGCAACTGAAGAGTTGTGCATTTAATTATCAATCCGAGGACATAATTGAACTTATGAACTATCATGCACTGTATATGCAAGTATAGTGTTGTGATTGCCAATGAGTTGTAGAACTTTCAAATGATTGTCACAAGGCAGGGTTTCATGATGCTTTAACAAGTCATTGAATTAAGCTATATCAAATCCACACAGTTGCAGGAAAGTAAATGACATACTGCAGAAAAGTAAATAACTCTTGTGGGGAACATAAATCACACTTGCAGGAAAGTAAATCACACTTGCGGAAAAGTAAAGGTGACTTGCTCAAGTATTAATATGACCTTGATTAATTTGATAGATGTATTACAGTTTATGCACTCATATACAAGATACCTTAACCTACAAAGATCAAACCACACTGTGCTTGTAAACAAATGATTATCTTAATTTGCAAACCACATGATTGTCAACTAAAAAACTAGATGTTGAATTGCAGCAGCTAGAGTTGCAACAACCAGTGTTGCAACTTTCAGAGTTGCAGCAACACAGGTCACAACAACATGAATTACAATAACACGAGTTACGACAATCAGAATTGCAACAAGAACACATTTTAAATAGTAATTGTTGGAAAGAATTGAAAGTGAATAAAAGATGCCACTGCTACACTAACAAATCAAAAGACAAGGTTTCACAACATTAACATAGGATGGAAACAAAAAAGTTACAACATCGAGAACATGCTAGAGTTGTAGCACAATGTTTATAGAAGAGTTGTTTGAAATAAATGGAAATAAGGAAAAGAGACTACAACTATGCACTCATCAATCAAAAAGTGATACCCTGCAATGCCAATGCTAAGCTACGGCAATCGGTTAGAACTTAAGAGAGGAATTGCTGGAAATAAATGAAATTGTGGAAAAGTTGCTATAACTATTCACACATGAATCAAGAAACAAAACTCTGCAATATGAACTCTAAGTCACAACAATCTAAAGCTACAATAATGGAAAATGCTACAGTTACAGTAAGATATTAATGAAGGAATTGCTGGAAATAAATTTAAAAGATAGCAATGAAACTAAGACTATGTCTACAAATAGAAGATACACATAATACTAAGCTAAGGAGGGGGCCCTACCTCCTTAAACGAGGTACTGGTCTAAGAATGTAGGAGATGTTAAATGATCAACACACCATCAATTGAACAGGAACATAACAAAACTTTTATTAAGCTGAAAGATGTATCTTCAATACAATTATGTCTTACAAACTATCTGTTGATTTTCCTCCGTCCCTTAGCTTAGTGAGAGCRAGCATATTTATACAAAGTGCCTTCTTCCTAAATGAACTAAGAAAATGTTATGACCCAAGGGGGGCATATATAGGGCTAAATGTATATGATATGRCCTCAAAGGGGGGCATATATGGGGCTAAATGTACATGTAATGTGTAAATATATGTGTAATAGGGTGAACCTAATAGTAAAAGGGCTTCATGTGTACTGTGTGAATAGGTATATATAGAGATCATRTATTCATTATTGTGACATGTGAATTGCGATGTATGAATGGAATTGGTTATGTGGAGGAGGTTCTCCTATTGTTTAAGGAGTTATTGTGTAACTTATCTATCTTGGAGTTGTGCTCCATGCTCACATTCTATACATGGTGTGTACTTATGTTATGTTATGATATTTTTAAGCATTTGGTTTTAGAGCACCGATCCTAGGGTTTTGCTTCCTTAAGAAAGTTATTTTGGCATTTTCGCTATAACATTTGTTTGGGGCTACTTCAGAAATCAAAACTTGGAGTTTATTTAGAAGACATATCAGAGTACCTATGGTATGAATTTTAGCGTCTGGGCCGTTGTAATTTCGGAGATACACCCTGTGGAAGATAGGGTTTCTGACTAGTTTTGTAACTAGTCTCAAACTAATGTTCCAGGTAAAACAATCATATTTTCTTCATAGAAGATCCAAATTCTATGAGACCAATTGCATTGGAAAGAGTATAGTCCGTAGTATTTTTTGTGTGAGTTTTAGAATCAAATAACAAATATTGGGCATGTGACATTCTGTACAAGTTCATTCTCCAGAATAGGACAAAATTCAACAAGGTTTTAGAAAGTTACCATAACTTTCATCCGGCACACCCTATTTTGGTCAGATCTGTGAAATTGTAGAGAAGACATTTCAGAGTACTAAAGGTTGAAATTTCAGACTCAGAGGGGTCGAAATTTCATTACATCATAAGAAAGGTCGATCAAGAGGACAAACTCCAAATAAAGGTTTCAAAGATATGTTCACTTAAAACTATCATAACTTTTGATTGGAATGTTCGATTGAGCTTATTCAAAAGCCATTGGAAAGAGTAAACATAGAATATTATATTGGAGCAAGGATTATAACTATTTGAGATAATTATTCCTAATATATTGAGGTTGTAAGTTGATGTTTTAGTTATACCTCAATTAAGAATCAATGACAATACCTACTTTTAGTGGAGATGAAGATAAAGATGAAATCAATCCCGAAGAATGGTTGAGGATGGTAAATAATAGAGGTTTTAGTCCTTTTGGGGCATCTCTTGGTTTCTTGGGGGGGAGCTTCTAAGTGGTGGAATAACCTTGATGAAGATACTAGATTCCATTCGACATGGGCAAAATTCGAAGAACTCTTCTCAAATAAATGGTTCAAGGATAAAAGAATGGAGGAGATGTGTAAAATTCAAGAGGAGTTAAAGGAATCAAAAGAAAATGTCTCCACATTGAAAAAGGATAATGAAGAACTAAGAAAACATATTACAAAGAAAAAACATGAGTTCACCAAGATGCAATCCCTTAATGAATCACTCATTAATGAGGTTAAGAACTTAAAGCAAGTAAAGAGTAGCAAAGCAAAGTGGAAAATGATGATTTAAGGGAAGATTTGAAAAATAGAATTACGAAACCATATGTAGATAATTGAAAGAAATATGAAACCATAATAAAAAACTATTGGATGAGGTTAAAAGATTGAAAGAAGAGAAGAAGAATTATCAAAATCAAGAAAAAACAAGGATCTTGGATGAAGAATCTACCAAAAGACTTGAAAATGAAATTTGCAAGAAGGTTGAGGAATTCCTGAACACTGATGAGCTAAAATTAGAAATGCAATATAGAATTGAAGAAGGATGTCAAAATTTGATAGATGGGGTCACATTGCAACTTCAAAAGGAGAAAGAAGACAAGATTCAAGAAGGTCAACAAAAGCTACTTGAAGAAGTTCAACTCCATCTACAAGATGTACATGCGAAATATGATGGTATTATCTCCAAGGCTAGAGTAATCAAAGACCAAGAAAAGATGGACGATGATTGATCTGGATTTTATGAGCATAACGAATTGAATACAGATTATTAAAAGATTCTTAACACATAATAACAAAGATACAGTAAAATTGGTTTTCTATTCAATAAGGAAATAAGTTGAAACTGTAAAATGCAGTGGAAAACAAGCTTTCTTGAATGGTTGCGGCTTATCTCTGAGAAGAGATGTGACAGATGTGATCATTCGCAAGAAGATGATTACAATGAGGCTCTGAAGGCCTTCTTACAATAAAAAGAATTCTAAAAACCCTATACATCCAAAAACCTAACCCTAGGAGATGAAGCGCCAAAAGTCATGTGGGCCCCGTTTGGGTAAGTTAGTATATCAACTTCCCAGGGTCGTAACTTTTGCACACGATCTCCATTTCAGGCGCATAATAGCCCGTTAGAAAGGTCTATATAAGGACTACACATGTGTGTAATATCTATCAATGGTCATTTTTGATTGTGGCGAGCCCTAAAAACGCTGTTTAGGGCCTCAAAACGGCCCCACAAGTCAGCGACTTGAAAACTAGGAAAAAAACTGCCAAACTGGAAAACTGCTAAAATGAACTAGTTGGAATAGGTGGGAGGCCACCGAAATCCATATGGATAAATCCTCCCCCCTTAGGAAGCAATGGTCTCCATTGCGTTGAGTTCCCCCATCATATGAGGAAATTTCTGTTGAATTTGGCCCCGGGTGAGCCACTTGCCTTGGTGCAGGAGCTGCCTTGCTTTGACAACTCGATAAAACTGGATCCTTTGTTGTCGAGTGCCCTTGATCTATGTGTCCACAAGATGATCACTGGATGTCTGTTGCATGCAGTTAGGGTTGAGCTCTCTTGGTGTCAATTGCTTTGCTATATCTAAGGTGTCCAATAATGGTGGCAAATATGGCCGAAGGAGAGCCACGTTGAAGATTGGGTGCAGGCCAAGGAAAGGGGGAATGTTGAGCAAAAACGTTTTGTCACCCACAACCTTGGTGATGGTGTATGGCCCATACTAGAGTGGGTGAATCTTTTGATGGGGCCCTATAAGGCGTTCTTTCTTCAAGTGGAACCAAACTTTGTCGCCCACCTGAAAATTATGTGGCACCCGATGTTGATCATGGCACTGCTTGTACTTGGCATTGGACTTCTGTAAAATATCCTGAACCTGTTGGAAGATGTGATGGATCCGCTCAATGAACCGAGTGGCTTTGTCATCTTCTGGTGGAGCAGGACACGATTCGACTGAGGTGGTCGCTGGGGGTAGTGCAACATCCATGTGGCCCAATAGTTGGAATCCCAACCCCACCTGAAAGGGATGTGGCCAGTTGATCTATATAGGGCTCGGTTGTAGCTATGCTGGAAATAGGGAAGACTCTCATCCCATGTGCGGGGGTTCTTGGAATTGTACATGTGAAGGATATGTACGATCATCCGATTGACGACCTTAGTTTGACCATCTTTTTGGGGGTGGAAGGAAGTGGATTTGGTGATCTTGGTATCCAACAGTGACCAGAGGCTCGACCAGAATGTGCTGAGGAACCAGCTGTCCCGATCTGAGACAATGGTTTGTGGGATCCAAAAGTGTACCCAGACACGTTTAAAGAAGAGCTTGGCAGTGGCCTCTGCAATGATGTTCTTCTTGTAGGCGGCTAGAATCACCATCTTGGAAAAATGATCAACAACCAAAAAAACATAGTCATTTCCCCTCTTGGTGGATGACAGGCCCGACATGTATTCCCATGGCTTGTCAGGAGTAGGCAGAGGGGTGTACATGCCTTGTTTCTTAATGTTCGTTTTGACAATAATGCAGGTGGTGCAGGACCTGATATACTTGCTGACATCCTGTTGAAGTTTCGACTAGTAGAAATGTTTCTGCAACACTGGCACTATCTTTTCGATGCAAAATTGTCCTGCCACCCAACTGTAGTGAGCTTCCCAAATCAGCTTCGCGCTCTCGCTTGATGGAACACAAAGATGGCCTAGACAACACAACAACCTGTCCTGAAGATGGAAATTAACGACCACTGAGTTTGCTCCCAACATTTTGTAGGTGGTGGAGAAGTTAGGCTCTGTCTTATAGAGGTGGGGCCATCCAGAGGTCTCATGGCCACAAGAGTCTAGCACCGTGGTGAGTGTCGCGACTGGAGGCCAGCTGAGGTAATCAACAACCCAATTTGTATTTCTTGTTTTATACTTGATGTTGAGGTGGAACTACTGTAGTTATGTGGACCAATTCTGATGGAGGTCATTCTACAATTTTCCTTGGGTCTGCATGAACTGTAGTGGCTTGTGATCAATGTGGATGATTGTCTCCTTCCCCAGAATGTATTGTCTCCATTGGAGGCAAGCTTGCACAATGGAGTACATTTCTTTGTCGTAAGTAGGGTACTTACGAACATCTGATAATGTCTCACTATGATATGCCACGGGGTGGCCGTGTTGAGTGAGAACGACGCCCACAACATAGTCTGAAGCATTTGTCTTGATCTCAAAGGGATGTTGCAGGTCCGGTAATGAAAGTACTAGGGATGAGTACAAACACTGCTTCAATTCATCTAAGGCTTATTGCTAGGACATGCCCCACAAAAATTTTTCCTTACTGCCACCCCTGGTTACTTGGCTGAGGGCCCATGCAATATGAGAGAATCCCAACATGAACCTGCGATAGAAATTGATGAGACCCAAGAAGCTTCAAAGCTCAACGAGTGTGGTTAGGGATGGTTAGTCACGGATGACCTAGATCTTGGTTGGATCCACATGCACACCATGCTGATAAATGATGTAGCCTAAGTAATGGACCCTGTCCATGCCAAAGGAGAATTTTTCCAAGTTTGCATATAGTTTGTGTTGTCGCAAGGTGTGAAAAACCTGTTGAATATGTTGCAAGTGTTCTGCACAAGTCTTGTTGTAGATGAGGATGTCATCGAGATACACCACTACAAAATTACCGGTGAAAGGTCGCACGATATCATCCATCATCCTCATAAAAATTGCTCGAGCATTTGTTAAACCAAAGGGCATGACCAACGATTCAAAAAGACCTTTTGACTTGAAGGCGGTCTTCCATACATCTGTATGTTCTATTGGGACCTGGTGGTAGCCAGACTTCAGATCAATCTTACTAAAGTATTTGGCCCCTGTGAGCTGATCAATGAGGTTGTCGATTCGGGGAATTGGGTACCAGTTCCAGACTGTGATTTTATTCAGGGCTCGGTAATCAATGCAGAGTCGTCAGGTCCTGTCTTTCTTCTGCACCAGTACGATTGGGATCCCACAAGGCGATGAGCTAGGAAAGATGTGCCCCTTGTGGAGTAGTTCTTGGATTTGCCTCTTGATCTCCTCGTTTTCTAACAGAGAGTGGCGGTAGATCGTCCCATTGGGTAGCGGTGCGCCTGGGGTCAGATCGATGGGATGCTTGACCTGGAAGTGTAGAGGTAACCTGGTAGGAGAGGATAAGATATCTGAGTATTCTTCCACGACCTTTCCACTTGCTTCTGTTGTGTGGAGAGATCGACCGCAAAGGTCTTGGATGTGGCTGCGATATTTCTCTTACTCTGAGTGCGAATCATGAAGAAGAATTTTTTTTCGGTCTGAGAGATGAGCTTCCTGCATTGCTTGGTAGAGATCAAGGAAATAACACTAGGAGGGACTGCCTTGGGTATCCTGTACAATTTCATGTTCAAAGTAATAATAACATTATGAGGACTAGAGTCATATACAACATGACGTTTCCATAAATAAGGTTGGCCCAAAAGAACATTACAAACTTCGAGAGGAGAAACATCATACAATAACTCGTATTTGAAGGGCTTGATGCCATACGACATTCGACACTGTTGGCTGATGCAGAGATCACTTCCTTGGCGGAGCCATCCAATGGTGTAGGGCTACGGGTGTGGCATTATCGGCAAGGCCAGCTGCTTGACGACCTCTGCTGAAATGAGGTTCTTCTGGCTACCGCTATCAACGATGAAGTGCAGTGTGGTGCCTTTTACCCATGTCTGTGAATGGAAAAGGCGCTCGCCTTCTTCTGGCTCTTCTAGTTCACCAGGATGGAGCTCGGTGGTAGCAATGATGGAACTGGGTTCCACATCAATGATCCGTCTTCCCCTTTCTGGTTTTGACTCAGAGTCATAACTCACATCTGATTCAAAGTCTTTCACTTCGACCACCAATGACTGCTTTGAGCGGCAATCAACAATGTTATGCCAAGGGATCTTATGGAAGTCGCACCACTTCCCAGTATCCTTCTTTGTCTTTCCGATGTCCTTCTTTGCTTGCGACTTGGACTAGTTGTCCTGATACTGTCCATATTTTCTCTATCCTTTGTTCTGTAGGTT